>CAODLS010959968.1:0-14068 GCA_948243855.1 Flueggea neowawraea | reverse complement strand
TTGATCATGAAGGTGGAGCTTCTGGGTCAGTGGGAACAATGGGTTGTGGAAATTTGCAGTCACTTTGCTTGTCAATGAGTCCTGGTTCTCAGTCGGGCTGTGTAACGGCTCCAAGGCAGATCTCATCACCAACTGGCACTGATCAATGTCTGGTAGTAGAAACCAAGAAGAGAGGCCCTACTAAAGTGGGTCAGAAGCAGCCTGTTCATAGGAAGTCTATTGACACATTTGGGCAAAGAACTTCACAATATAGAGGTGTTACGAGGTTAGTTTTTTTTGTTTTTTTGTTTTGTACTATTTTTTGAAACATCATTACACTGTCATTCTCAATTCTCATGATGAAATTCTTGAAATTTTTTTCTGCCTATGCTTAATTAATTAAGTAATTAATGATGATTAAATTTATTTTTTTGGCAGGCATAGATGGACGGGTAGGTATGAAGCACATCTGTGGGATAATAGTTGCAAGAAGGAGGGCCAGACTAGGAAAGGAAGGCAAGGTTGGTCATTAATGCGTTTTGACTTTTTATTATTTTTCTAGCTTTTGTCTTTGGAAGTATTATTTTTTACTGCAGTTCTTGACCTTTTATCTGACTTGTGTTTTTAATTCTTTTGTCATGTTCGTGCTTCTTGATGCCATTTCAATCAAAATGATGACTGCTATTTTTTTCAGTTTATCTTGGTAAGCTCTACTTACACTAATATGAATATTTTTGGACTAAAAAGTTTTTTTTAAATTTTAATTGGAGTTTAATGATGAATTTAGGGGGTTATGACATGGAAGAGAAAGCCGCAAAGGCCTATGATCTTGCTGCCCTTAAGTACTGGGGTCCCTCAACCCACATTAATTTTCCGGTATTATTCGATTCTATTCCGAACATAATCATGCCCTTAATCATTATGTTTAATCACTCACAAAGATCTAATCTTTTTTTAAATCTTCTTAGGTGGAGAATTACCGAGAAGAGCTTGAAGAAATGAAGAATATGAGCCGTCAAGAATATGTTGCACATTTAAGAAGGTAAAGACGGGATTAAAAAAATTTTAAAATAATTTCATATGGTCCTAATAAGGGTTGATTATAATTTCTTGCCGATCCCTTTGCAGGAAAAGTAGTGGGTTCTCTAGAGGAGCCTCAATGTACAGAGGAGTGACAAGGTTTCTAATTTTTGTTTTATTTTTCACACAAACCAATTTTTTACAGCATACATTTGAATGCAACATTCTAATTTTTTTTTCTGTTTTTTCAACTTTTTCTTTATTCACTTTGTTACAGACATCACCAGCATGGAAGATGGCAAGCAAGAATAGGCAGAGTTGCAGGAAACAAGGACCTTTATCTTGGGACTTTCAGTATGTCCCTGAATCGTTTAAATTCTCATGAAAATGGATATTTTATCATGTTCTTGTTTTATTTCAACTTGGATAATTTTTTTGCACTTTTTGTGCATATAGAACTTTGAAGGGCTCATTTTTATGACACATCTCTGCTCTCATTTCTCCACTAAAGACTATAGATGCTTTTATAAGGCTGATGATGGCTACTTTCAGTACGCATAGACGTTTGTCATTTCCAGTAACAATTGTAGCTTTTCTTGTAGCTGTTTTCTCAGCTTAACCCGTAAAAAAGACGATAAAGATCACTTTCAGGCCAACACCATTGTTGATTACATGCTAATTATTTATTTAATAATGTTTTATCTCTAATGTTTTTGATAAACACAATTGTTTAGGCACACAAGAGGAAGCGGCGGAAGCATATGACATTGCAGCGATTAAGTTTCGCGGAGCTAATGCAGTGACTAACTTCGACATAACAAGGTACGATGTGGAGAGGATCATGGCTAGTGGCACTCTGCTAGCCGGAGAGCAAGCGAGGCGAAACAAAGAGACCGAATCGAGCAATGCAGTTCTCGAGTATCAGTCACCAGTTCTCAACAATGGTGAACCCCTTCAGATCGAGAATGGCAATACCAATCCATCAAATTGGTCAGTGGCAATATACAAGTCATCACAACAGCCTAATTCCTGTCCCGACTCAGCTGATCATCGGAAACCAGGGAACTACCGAAATTGTTATCCTGATCTTATTGGAAATAATAATAATGATTCGGTGAACTCGAGGCAGGCTGCAGTGGATGAATCAAGCAAGCTCGGGAATGACGTCTCGAACCCGTCATCGTTAGTGACAAGTTTAAGCAGTTCCAGGGAAGGTAGCCCGGACAAAACTGGGACTACAATGTTATTTGCAAAACCTCCTTTGGCATCAAAGTTCGTTAGTCCTACAAATGCTGTTGCACCCTGGTTTCAAACAGCCCAGTTAAGACCAGCAGCAATTTCAATGCCACACTTGCCTGTTTTCGCTGCATGGAACGATACATGAACCATGAAAGCTTCAAAGTTGAAGCAAGTTTAGTAGTTTTTTTCTTTTTTTTGCATGAGTGGAAAAAAAGAAATGAATGGAGTGAAGTAGGATTTTTTTCCCAATGATGTTTATCTTTTTAGGCTGTTAGTGGGAGAAAAAAATTGGGGATTACTGAAAGACAGACAGGGGAGTGGGTGGGGGCCAGTTATCTATCTGTAACCCAAGTGTAACAAACTTTTGTCAAATGAACCTTTTGGCTCATATTGAAATGAAGAGTTTTGCAAAATGGAGGGAAGTGATTAAGGGGGTCTAATGATTAATTTCTTTGGAATGATGTTGGCAGTATAAGAAGTGGATCTTATATTATTGGATCTGCTTTATTGTTTTTCTTCTCTAACTTTATTTAGGTGTTGCTAAGTACAAAACCAGCTCAAATCTTTGTCAATAATGCAGAAAAGGTTGCCACTTTGACCACAAAAGATCTCTTTCAATGCCCACAATCTGTTCGTCAATCTGCAGTACACCATCATTACAGTTCTTTCCTTTCTTATCTGAGCTTTCCTTGTAGTTAATAGACATTCCCTCTTCATTATTTACAAAAGGTGGTGGGAGAGATTCTCAGATTTATACAAAAAACTTTAGTAGTGTTTATTTTGTCGTAGGAACATTATTATTATTAGTTAGGATTTTGTCTGTTTTCTTTCTTTTTTTTTTTGGTGCACGTAAAGTCCTGATCATGCTTTAAAAACTGATATAGCTTTTCCTAATTCCACTTGATGTAAAATTGCACGTAAAAGTGATTCCATGTCCTTGTGTGGACAAATACTAAAAATTAATATATCAACAAGTGGGTCAGAAAATCACCCTCGTGTGTTTACACTGCTTGTGTGCATGTCTTACGTTGATCACAATTAATATGACTAAAGTGGGATTTAGGACGACAACGAGGAATTTATGCCACAAAAGCTGGAAGATTTAACCAACCATCATTATCAAATTTGTGTAGATCGCGTTTCATTGTTAAAATGTAGATACTCTTGATAAATATTTTAATCTTGTGTTTTTTCTTTAACTTTAGTGCTAGACTACATATTAAAAAAATATTGTTAAAGTCACAATTTACTGAATTTTGTTGATATAAAATAGGTTAATGAATGTTCTAAAAACATTCGGATCACATTATTTTTGTTGAATGGAAAATATAGATTTACCAAAAAAAAAAAAAAAAAGCAATATCGTAGATGATCTAGTACAACCATTTTGAGCTATATTCTTATTAGGTTGTTAACTTTGCTGATGTGGCGAATGCCCAACCACGAAGCAGGTAAAATCCCGGGACTAGCCAACAATCCATCGCCAAAGAATCCACTTCAATACGGGCTTATTGAAGGTCTTCAACACGCCTAATGCAGGCACAAATTCTGAAAGAGGGCAAGCGAATTCACACACAACACCTCACCCGCATCAAGATGCACCTAATATTCCAATTTTTAAGGAGGGGTCAACTCTTTATAAAAAAAGGAAACTTATAACGCTTCCAAATTCAGGAATGACACAAACTCGATCAATTATAATGTTGACTGTATAATAAATTAAATTTAAATGGTGACCATAAATCAACTATTTAAGGCACGAAGAAAACAGTCGAGAGATTTGTCATAATGGAATATGCCCTAGCTAGCTAGTACCGTAGTACGCTTGAATATTTCTAATTCAACGACTATGGGATCGAGTCCTATAGCGACATATATTGCCACCAGCTATTCTTTTTTTTTGTTTTAATCAAGTCGTTAAATGCATGGTATAATTAAAATTGTAATTATCACCGAAATAATTACTGTTCAAGTTAATAAAAGGCCAAAATATTTGAAGGAAAAAACAAGCTTGATTGGACGTTGTAAGAGGCATATGTATAAAGGGGAGCACCCCAACAAACCATAACATAGCAAAAGAAAGGGTCCATAACAAAGACGATTGATGGTCAAAAAGTTTGCAAATTCGTGAAGAAAAAGATTGCAAAGTAAATAGGCACTTCTCTCTTTTTTTTATTTTTTTTAACAGAAATGTTTTTTTTTTGAAGAGTTTTAACAGAAAAGTTAGAAACACACTTATACAAATTTCTTTCAATCATCTTTAATTGTAGTCAAAAACCATGATTGCAACTTGCAATGCTTGTTGCTGACAGGTTGGATATTATTGCCAAAACAAAGTTCGTGCAATACAGCATTGGAAAAGTAATGTGTTAATATTAGTTGCATACGAGGCTAGCAAGTTCATCATTCAAAATTTTACTCATTACTGATGGTAAATTATGTCTTCTCAGGCCTACCACATGCACACACTTACATCTTATGTTTAATAAAATTGTAATTAAGTAATTGTTAATAGTAAATAGCAGTGCAATGTGGCCTGACCGAGTTAGCAGCCACATCCGCCTTAGGATGTAGGTTCTGCGTCGAAGTTCATTAGGGCTAGTGGGGCTTCAGCGTAGTTTAGGAAACAAAATGTACCAGATAAAAAAATTGTAGATAATAAAGGTAAACTATTGAATAAAAGTAGAGATGAGAAGGGATCATTTGTTGAGTTATAATATATATAAGCGATACGTTTGATGGAATAATAATAACAAGTATGCATGCCCACATTGGCGAATACTCAAAATTTTAATAGTATTGAAGTCGTTTAGTGGCCTCAAGAGTTTTATTCTCAGTGAGTACCAACAGAAAAGAACCAAATATTATGATCAAATCCAAATCTAGTTCATGATTCAGAAGTCTCTTGATTACATGCCCTAGTCTGTCCAAGCATTAATCAAATTTGAAAGACAATAACAGGAGCAGCTAGGGGCCAATACAATTGAAATGTACCAGGAAAACTTTCCTCTTGCATGCTAATTAATTTACCAAATAAAAGGATAGAAAAAAAAAACTATACTGCTATTGCGTGAATCCTTAAACTGTACCCTAAAATGGTCCCAACAATTATAGGGCCCTCCATGTTTGAGCCCTAGTTGTTCATGCTTCATCAGTAACAGCTCACTGAAGGCTGTGTTGTCCAAGTGGTTTGATAAGGAAATGTGAGAAATGTATGTTTGTATAGTATAGGGGAGTCTGTTTCTTCAAGGGTGAAGTCTTCTAATCTCTGGCTTTTCCTTTAACCTTACCCTTACTCTGCCTTTAATTCATGGTCCAGATTCTCTCTGATTTGTATAGATTTTTTCATGTGATCTTTACAATATGATAAACACATATTAAGTCTAAATTGTCCTTGTCTCGATTGAGTCTGTGCCCATTTGTACCCAAAACTAGTCATGCAATTTAATTCCTTGCTTGTCGATATCTGGTCTCTTCTATGATATTCTCATTATCGGGCTTTGGAATGAGCTTGTAGTGACTCCCCTGTGACACCAATAACATTCACTCTTTTTCTAAGCTTTTGTGACATCATGTAATTAGTAATTACAGTATTAAAGAAAACACATTTCGCGTACTGATCAAAAGATTACGACGTATCTGTTAATCAACATTCAAAGGCTTTTTAACCTTTTTACCTCAGAGGTGGTCCAGTGAAAAAAAGAGTAAGGCTTTGTGAATGTTTTAGATTTAAGGCTTATCCCTATATTCTCGGACTCCTCTGAATATTTTTTTTAGTGTATTTTTCTGTGGACTCTCAGTGAATGTTGTGGTGAATAAACCTCAATTACTGTCGAGTAAACGATATATTACAGTGAAAAATAAATATCTACATAATCACACTCAATCAAAAGATATTTATCTCAGTAAACTCCGGCTCTCTTTTTTACCGATAAAAAAAAAGGCTTTAACCTTTTTATAAAACCTGACTGAAAGAGAGAACCTCTTGAGGGGTCCAATTCATCAATTTGCATATGACAGACATGCATAGTCCAAAAGGACCTGGCACTAGTTGCCAATTTTTGTCACCTACGCCATTTATCACAATCAGTCGGATAACACGTTTGTTGTTTGTTAAATAGTTTTGTCTCTATCACTACCCTGGTCTCCCTTCTCTGTAACAACCAAACAAACGTTAAATAACTCGAACCAAAAAAC
Organism: Flueggea neowawraea; assembly: GCA_948243855.1. Classification (NCBI taxonomy): domain Eukaryota; kingdom Viridiplantae; phylum Streptophyta; class Magnoliopsida; order Malpighiales; family Phyllanthaceae; genus Flueggea; species Flueggea neowawraea. The sequence continues at coordinate 7,633 of CAODLS010959968.1, read as the reverse complement.
TCTTCCCCACTCCCCAATTCCTTAAAATTCGAATTACAGATGCCCTGTTAATTAATAAATCTTCATCACATCTATGTCAATTTATTTAGAAAGGGTTGACAATGCATGAGAAGTATGTATAAAGGTAAGGTTGATAGTTTTGATATATTTATGACATAATAATATAATTATAATATACACAATTATGACACAACATAAATTACACAAAATTAATTTTTTTAATATTTATGTTATATACAATAAATGTATAATAATATGTAATAATAAAATAATATGACACGATTACGATACAATTAATATAAATTTTCACTCTTATTAATAAAGGTATCCGTGCATAGGAGCTAGGAGACTATTAGATAAGATTAAGCAAGTAGGGTTTAGACTGGGAAAACAGAGAGACTAGAGAAGGAGGAGGCTGTAGGTCATTGAAAAATAGAAGACCTGTCAACGTCTCAAATCCAGCCTCGAATCTTAGGTTTAGGCCGGAGTGCAATTCACCACTTTGTGACATCTGCTCTTTACTGTTTCTTTCTAACTTCTGATCGTTTTGTGCCACGTGGTCGAGGATACCGCCGTTGGTTCTGTTCCCGCCGTAACCGCCGTATATTGAACCGTAGGATCAGTCCCTGAGAAGAGGTAGTGAGGTAGAGAACAGAGTCTACCACGTGATACGGTTCATTAATGTTGCAACCTGGCCCGGTTCTGAAGGTGGTTTAATGGTGTTCTAATTACATGAAAAACATTTTGAAAATTAAAATTACAACAAAATTCCCAAATTTCTTATGAACATAGTTAGTTTTCTTAAAATTCAAAATTGTAACACTTTTACCAAAATGTGAGAATGAAAAGTACTTTTGTTACTTTGGGTTTATTTTTAGTTTTTTTAATTAGAGACAATTTTTTGTTTCTCTTTTTTATTTTATTTTTATTTTTTGTGTCAATATTTATTTTTGTGGATGAATTTTTTTCTTTTGTTTCTTATGTATTAAAGTTTTTTGTTGTTTTTAATAATACAAATTATGTGATTTTTTTATTGTTTTTCAATTTTTTAGTGGTTGTTTTTTTTATTTTAAATACATAAAGTTGGCCCGTCAAAATAGTTGGTCTAAAAAGAAAATATGTAAATAAAATAGATGTGGTGGTTATACGACATGAAAAACGACATAAAAAGTATAAGCTTGACATATAGGTACCAAATTTTATATTTTCAAGAGCAATGAACTGTAATTTCTGCTTTACTGGTACCAGCCATATGGACCAGCACGGGCCTCTGTTTCTGGTTCAAATAAATTTCGGAAGGACAATATTATATTTACCCATGGTGGCCCAAATATTACCGGGCTTTTTGACGCTCTGGTCTGTTTGGTTAGCCCTTCCGAGTCCGGATGAATTCAAGTCAAAGCTACAAGTGAAATAGGAGTAAGTGGTTGAGACAAATGTGGGAGTTAAAGCACAGCAGTGATTGAGTCGGAAGTTGGAAGCGTTTCGATAAAGGATTAAAGGTGAACGTACCCGCTATTAACGAAGCAAGGAGGATGACACGCCAAAGATAAGTAGTAAAAAGATTGCAAACTTAGCGAGACCGAAGAACGTGAACGTCCCGAGAAAAATGGAAATGGATGCTTAAATTATGGTTTTAGAAGTAATCGCACGAATTTCTTCGAACCTGATTTGGTTTTGGTCTTCGGTTATGATTGCAAGCGACTTTAATATTGTTTGACCGAAGAAAAACAAGATTTAGTTTAGCTCATTCGCTACTATTTTCATAAGTCATTTCTACTCTAACCAACTAAAAATCGAGCCCTCATTTTTTTCACCTTGAGTTAACTTCAATATCAATGAATTAATGTCAGGCGAGACGAATAGAAAATGTGGAAATCAAGAAGAGAACAATCACACAAGAATACAGAATTTATGTGGTTCGATCAAATTAATCTACGTCCACGGACAGAGAGAGCGGGCAATTCTATTATTCATTATGAAAGACGACAAATACACCTCCAATGTCACATGTATTTCTCTAAACAACCTATTTATAGCTTTTACAAGAGTTTTTAGTCAACATAGACCAACCCTAACCCTAAAAGCCATCTAAAACAATAAGACAATACCCATTTAACCTTAGTCCATGTTTTACTATGATAGTTTCAACATATCACAAAGAAAATCAATTCAACTCAATAATTCTCGATTTTGAATTGAGTTTTCTGTCTTTTTTCAATTGAGAATAAGGAACTACTTCTCAGCCAAACCCTGAAAGGCCTCAAGCATAAACTCTGTGAACATTTACCAAGTTCAAACCATGCTTGAATTTCTTTGTAGTAATTGGCTTTGTCACTTTATCATTCACATCTAGCAGCAATCCACTACGCACGCTTTCCACATTACCAAGGAACTACAATTCACTGTCCATGACACTTGACCATTTTTCTGTACCCTTATCCAACAATGCATCTTTATACAACCTTGATATATTAACCTTAATGTTTCTTTCTCCAGGCAATGTACATGACTATCATCACCAACATTAACACCACTAACATACATTGGTTTACTCGTTGCTACACTCTATGAATCACCATTCACCACGATTGATTTGGGTTGTTCTTCACGGTTCAGTATGACACCCTTCAGTTTTGAAGTCCTGATCTCAAATTCCACCTTTTGGTTTGCACCCAGACCAATATTACTGTTCTCCACAAGATTTTTAAACTCCACCTTATGGTTTAACATAACTACACTCTGTGAATCACCATGATCAATTTTCAAGTGATATCAGAGTCGACGGTTCGACTGGGACATGTAAGGATGAGTATGATGCGTGAGTGGTTTGGTATGCTTGCGGTAATGTGATGAAGAGCTGTATTAACTGGTGTTGCCCGGATCGACTGTGTGAGCATAAAAAAAAATCTCATAGACGGAAGGGTAATGTCATTGGAGAAGCTCATGGTGGCATCGTGATAATGATTGAGCCCAAGCACCCATGCCCGAGGATGATGAAGAGTTGTGCTGACTGGTAAAGTCATTGTCAAGTGTGAGCGGTGGGGGTCAGTTTGTAGATGGGTGGAGCCATGGAAAGAGCTCTGGGATTAAAAAATTCTGCATTAGTACTCAAAAAGGCCCAATAAAGTGCCGCAATATTGAGAGTGATTTCGATTGCAGGGGGAACATGTCTAAGACCGATGTGGAAGAGATTCACATTTGAGAGGGAGATTGTTAGGATACAAGTGTGAATAGGAATTGTTCCAGATTGAAGAGTTACGGTGTGTGTGAAGAACTTAGAAGTGTTGTGAAGAACTTAGAGTTGTGGTAATGATTGAGCCCAAACACCCTTAATATTTTGGGTAAAGATGTGGTGTCAGATCTACTTGTGTGTTCCTTTACTAAGCCCACGTGCGAGGCAGATCTCCTCAAAGCTTTCCAGGTCCAACAGTTAAAAATCCATAGCAATAATTACGTCTTACACTACGAAAACTTTGCAAAATTTGCTTTGTACGAGCCTGAGTATGTTTATTACAAATTCACTTTATAATATTTCGTCTTTATGATTGTAATTTTCTGATTCACGGACATAAATTTTAAATTCACAAATTTTTTTATATTTGTTTATATGTTGTTTATATATGTTTAAATGTTGTTTTAATGTTTATATCTGTTTATAAATAAGATTCAATCAACTTCGATCAATATATAAACATGAAGTAACGTATAAACAACATATAAACATGTGTAATCGATATATAAACATGAAAAAATATAAACAACATAAAAAATATATAGACAATATAAACAAGATATAAATAAATCCGTGTGTTTATAATTTTTATTTGTTGGACTGTGCGCTTGAAATTTTTGAGAAAAAAATATAAACAACATAACAAATATATAGACAATATAAACAAGATATAAACAAATCCGTGTGTTTATAATTTTTATTTGTTGGACTGTGTGCTTGAAATTTTTGAGATTATTGGCTGAAATTTCGAAACTAAGGCCATTAATTCTGTAAATTCTTCTTCAAAAGGCTGTAAAATGTAAATCACCTAAACCCATTGGTAGTTTATTGGCTATTTTGATGACATTGTTTTAAATCAAGTCTTGACTATTTGCCATTGCATGGAGGGTATCATCCCCTCGACCCTGATTCAGACCGACTTGACGCATCGAAGTGCTTAAGACTTACTCTATCTGACCACAAGCGACTCGAAGTCAGGCCCATTTAGGTTCTGTTATAATCTTAGACGGCCTGGTTTGAATAGACGGGCCATCGTAGACGACCAGCGTGGATCTGTTATTATGTCCATTGTTCTTTTTGAGATGGCACGTTGTTGAGGACTCAAAATACCAAAAATTTTCCAAAAGAAAAGGTAAAAAAACAAACCAATTTTTCGTGTTAGGAGAACCAAACTAAAGTCTGGCTTCGGAAAGAATGTCTTTGAATGCAGCTGCAGGTACTGACTTAATTAATCATCACAAAGAAGTATGCCTTCGTCGCAACAATTTTCAGTGAATGATGCTCATTACCAACAAAGAGAAAGAACATTACCAAGTACCAACCATGTAGACACCAACATAGGCAATCTCAATCAAGAAGTGAGGATCCAGTAAAGTGGATTTGCATTGTTGAGTACACAAATTTTGATATGGCACTCAATACCTAAACACATGTTATGCCTCAACCAGAACACAGCTGCTTGATTAGTGTAACCTTAATTTCCGAGCCATATGTCCTGGCATATCTTAGACTTTGTGTCAAGATATGTCAATTCCTAGTATGGTAGTAGTAACTTCTTTTTGTGGAAACATCAATGGCTTCTAAAATGAGTGCTTATTGTGAGGCTTAACAAAAGGCATCATTACAAATTGCAGTTTCCTTAACAGCAGCCTTTCTGATGTTTAAGTTCCGAAGGAACCTGAACTATGATTACTTCCCTTCTGCTCATGCTTCCCTTTGGTCTCATTGGACGATATCTCCATATGGGGGTTCTTTGAGATTCTTTTCATCTGATCATGGAACTTCATTTTACTAATCATTCACTTTATTAATAATTAATCCTCATCACTTTTGTATTGTGCTTTGCGCCTCCTTCTTTGCATTATTATTATCGACTTTGAGAATTTAGTGGACAAGAGAGTAACATATACTTAAACTACTCTATCAATACAGATGCATTTTCTCAAAATTGTTATTTATTGAATGTTCACTAAAACATTGGTAATCTACAAATCAAATTATGGTTAGTAGTTGACGGTTGGTTAAGGTGTTGTTAAAACGGTTTTTTATGCGAAACTAGAGAAGTGAGTTCGTGTAAAAAAGAGAAGGAAAAGCTTCTCTAAAAGCAGAAATTCTACTTGCCTGAAAGAGCGTGGAGACTCCTTAAGCATGGGCTATCAACTAATCAAAGCACTAAAAAAGAGCAAAGCGATGATTATATAAAAGTTATTAGAGAATTAATTAAGCCTTAATCTAAAGAAATTTATTTTAAAACAAATATTTGCATGAGATTCTTGTCATAGGTATCAAGCCCCCATCATTGTCAAATGGTGAGGACCACAATCGAGGGGGATAGACGGGCCCACCTGACGCGCGTGATATTTGTGGGGTCGGTCTTGATTTGGGCCTTATTATTCTTGCCTAACTGTGGTGATTAAGAATGAATCAACCACCTCAAGAAACCAAATCAGTGATGCTGATACAAAGGATTGTAAGAATTTTGTTTGATATTTTTGGCCCACTACTTGTTTGCTGCGTCTTCTTCCATATTTTTAAGTTAATTCTATCACTGCTCTATCTTTGATGATGTTAGAAAAAACAGTACACTCATGACGGGTGGATCGAACTTGGTCGGTCAAGGTGTGAACCAGGACGATAGACTGAGACCAATTGATGAGCCCAATTAAGATGGACCCAAAAGGCCCATGTGCTAAGCCCATTTGACCCAAAGCCTTTAAGGGGCTATAAAATGGAAATTTTCATTCTTCCATCCCACAAACAAAAAACGTGAGAGAGAAGGAAATGAAGCCTCTCTCTCCACTCGATCCTCGTTCGTCGATGGTCCCGATCCGAGTGGCATCTAGGCTGCTAAATAGACGAGCACTCCCGTTGCCAACCCTACCGTGGTTTGCTCGCAAGACCAACATCGAACCGATCCTGACCTTTGTCTTCTGCTGCTGGTTGGGTCGAGCTTCTGCAAGAATCGAGATAAGTAACAAGAACCTACTTTATTATACTGTTTATCTGTTAAACCAGTAACTAGATTCCTTCAGTGACATTAGAGCAGAGAACGAATTTTGGATTATCATTCAAAATTCTTCTTGGTCTCTGTCTATAATATCTACTGTGAATTTACTGTATTCGACTTTCTGTCTCGAACGTCGTTTTTGGTTCGAGTCTGTCCGGAGCTAAAAACTAAAAGTTGAATTTTCGAAATTCTGATAAAATATTTGAGATCAGTGACCTAAAAAACATTAGTTGCCCACGTTTCGTTGCAAAATTCAATCAGGAAATTTCTTATCAGACGAAAATCCGATTGAAAAATACTGAGTGAGAAGCTTACAGATGAATTTTTCATCTGATAAGAAAGGCAACGTGGTGAGTTGTGATTCCTCCATACGGCCCACTTAGAAGACGACACTTGGCTGAGCAATAACTTAGGTCAAAGTTGACTGAGACGTTGACCAATCATAGATCGCCACGTGTCACTTGCAGACCATGAGAACCCATTGTCGGCAACCAATCAATGTCTGACACGTGTCACAAGCGACACATGGCCTAATTGGAAGCTGACAGGTGGCGAAAGCTTCCAGAAGAATTTTGGATAGACACGCCACGTGGACTAATGAGAATTTGTCATGTGTCATTATCGCCACGTGGCATCCACGTCAATATGACACGTGGCACCACAACAATGTGTCACATACATCACGATGACACGTGTAATCCACATCATCAAAATTTGGACCAATGAAATTGTGACACGTGTGTGCACGCGACTACGACACGTGGCGGCATTGTGGAGTCGCGCGTGTCTTGGACGCTCAGTGCTTCATTGCACGTGAGATGGACATGTGGCATGTGACAAATGTTCCAATCTCAAAATTTCATAAAATGTTCAACATAATTAATATTTGAATTTTTCTGGAAATTTTGACATATCTTTCACAATTTTTTGAATTTCAAAACTATTTTTCCTAAATTGTTTGGGTATTAAATGTGGTTTAAAAATTATGAAAAATGTGTTTTCTGCCATGAATTATTTTGAAAATTAGTTTTCAAAATAATTGATTCTAAAAACATGTAAATATGGTTCTCATTTAGATAATTGAAATGAGATTTTAATTATTTGGGGAATATACGAGTGCGTATATATCCGTTTTATTTGTAATTTGTTACAAATAAACGAATGAGGTAAAACTACATTGCATCGAACATAGTGTGAATTAAGGGAGAATTCGCACGACTCCAAAAATAAAGTACTTTTGAGATTGTGGAGGTTGTAAAGAGAATAAAATAATTGTGCATAAGTGTGCATAGGTGATGAATGTTCGCTTACTTCATAAGAGATTATGATTCTTATCACCAATATTGGTTAAAGGTATTGGTCCATACTAGAATTTCATGAAAACATGATTC
>CAODLS010959940.1:0-12211 GCA_948243855.1 Flueggea neowawraea | reverse complement strand
ATTCTGTTAATAGTGTATATGTATGAATACTTGTTGTATATTACATGTGTTAGTTTTTAAATGGTTTCAAACAAGTCTTTGTGATGCACGTATGAAATGATTTGGAGTGTTATTTTTTACTCATAGGGTTTGACTTTTTTTTCTTTGTTTGTTTTGTCCTTGTTATTATCATCTTGCAGGTGACTATGAGGAATTATGTTCATTGACTTTTGATGCTCAGTGAGAGATTCTGATGTTGCGGTCACTGCCCTTTTGACCGGGCCCATTTGTATGATTTGTTAGATGCTCCACACCGGGTTCCTGTGGGATGTGTTTATGTTTCTGACATTTCAAATATTTTAATTTGAAATAATTTCCGCACTTAATATTATATATGTTTTTTTTAATAAACAAAGATTATACTTTTATTTGTTTTTCATATTTCTTTAAATATGATATTTGGGTAGAAGTTCTGTACTATGGAGGCTTGTGCGAGATGGGCCGGGCTCCCATAGACGATTTACCTCGTACGTCGTTCATGGTCCCGGGAATGGGTCGTGACAATATTATCTAATAACAAGATTTGTTAAGGCTAGTCAAAATAAGGTAAAGCTCAAAATTTAAATTCAATAAGGATTATTTTGTAATTGTAATTAAAGCTCGAAAGATAAATGTGATTAAGTAACTTAAGCTTGATAACATTATTACTTTTTGCTTGATTGCAAGCAATAAGAGAGAATCTACAATCAATAAGGCAGTACTAACCCTAGAGCTTTAAAATTTTTGGACGTGCTCTCTGTGTGCACCATCACGGCTCTTCGCCTCCGCCGTCGGCAATGGCCACCCCTCAGCCTCCTGATCTATTGTCTTCCCCCTTCCCCCTGGATTGCTATGTCGATATTGCGGCTCTTTTCTCTAAGAAGAAAGTGGTGCAGACTCCTCAGTTTCCCATTAATGTTGCACATATGCTAAAGGCTGTGAAACCTTTGAACCCCACTGATGTCACATAGGTTCAGGCCGTCCATAGGGCTTCTCTTTCCCATGAACCGCATGCCTTTTCTTCATGGAAACCTGGGTTGAGTTTCCAAGACGACCATGTAGCTTCGCTTTCTCATTCACCGTTTGCCACTTCTTCACCGCAGCAACCTGTGTTGAGTTTTGCTATGGTAGTCAAAGGGCCCTCCCACGTCTTGCCTTTTACCTCTATTGCACCAGAGAACAAAGGCGGTTATGTCTCAATCAAGATTAATGAGGAAGCTTATCCAAAGCGACTACGATTGTGTGATAATGCTTTGATCAGACAGGTTGTGTTACTAAAGGGTAAAACGCTATGGAAGGTGGTGGATTTGAAGGCAAAACTCTCCTCCATCTGGGGCTTTAAAAATTGGAGCTTAATTTCTCTTAGCCGGGGATATTATCATCTCATTTTGAACTCGTCGGAGGAGAAAGCTAATCTTTTGAGCCGCGGGGCACTAGCGCTGAAGCCAGGAAATCTCAGACTTCAAAATTAGACTCCGAATTTTGATTCAGATGCTCAAAAACTAACCACGTCTCAAGTCTGGATGAGGATTAACACAATACCATACGAGTATTGGCATCCTCGATTGTTGGTGGACATTGCTAGGGGTGTTGGAATGCCTTTATGGATTGATAGAACTACTCTGTCTAAGGACTTGGGCCATTTCGCGACAGTACTTATTGAAGTAGACATGGCTGCTGACCTTCTAGAAACTCTAATGTTTGAAAAGCCTGGTAAAAGTTTTTTCATCAATGTGATTTATGAAAATTTATCGGAGTTTCATTCTTCTTGTTACAGTATAGGTCCTTCTTTGGTGAGTTGTTGATTTAACAAACCTATGGAGATTTGTAAGCCAAATCCAGCCATGAAAACAATTGTTGCTAACTGGTGGTTTCAAAAAAGGATTGGGTTCCTAAGACTTCTAAAGTCCCTATCATCAATGCTTTCCAGGCACTTCAAAATGATCTAGAGGTAAAATTGGAAGTGTTTAACGGTCCTTCTTATGACCCAAAACCAATTGTTGAATCATATGTAGTGTGGCCAACTGGCATAAACTCTCCACGATGTGGTGACGCTATTCACGTTGAACAATTGGCTGTCAAGAATGCTCTTTGTGTTGAGAATGGCCGAGTGGATAATATGTCTCTACAATAGGTGACTTCGAAGGAACAACATACTGTGATTATGTTGGGTAATACTGGGGATCACGATAATTCTAAATTAGGGCTTGCTACTGTTGGTGCTGTTCAACTTAGTGCAGGTGTCACTAGGGTGGACATGCGATGCCATCTTCATGGGCTGATGTGGCTGAGGAGGAAGAGGAGGAGGAAGGTGAGTGGATTGCACCTTTGTCCCAAAAAGCCATGAATAACTTTAATAGATAGGCTAAATATCGACCAAGACTCTCTAGGAGATCGAAACGCCGGCCTACGCATTACTTATGAATGGTTGTATGATAACTTATGTTCTAGGGAGAGCTACTATTTTTCGTAGCCTATCTTTCTTTGTTATTTTGTAATGAATTTTCATTTCTATTAATAATATTTTGGAGCTTAGGAGCGTGATGTTATTAGGGTGCCAACTTAGTTGGGATGTCTTTGTGCACTGTCCCCTAATCCTCCCTCATTTCATTAAAAAGTAACTTAAGCTTGAAAGCTAAATGCAATAAAGTGGCATTGGTTTTTTAATTGCCTCTTGGTTTTTTGCCCCCATGATTCCTGACCATTCAGCCTTAATCCCTACTTTTTGCACTCCAAAACCTTTGTGTCTGAAACATTTATCACCTGTCCTTCTTTATTGACGTTGATCACCGACCCTTAGCTAAGGACCATATACCCTCATGTCATTTTCATGGCCAGATTATGAAACAACTAGACATAGAACCTCTCATTGTCCGTAGACATCCATAGTAGCAGAAAAATCAAGGCAAATGTTCATATTTAAAGTTAATCCATGCCTATTTTCCATATGTCTTCCTCAACTTGTTTTGATGTAACAATGGTTTGAACATTCATTGACAATCTAATCCTCATACACCTTTTCCACCCTCCATCAAAATTCCTCAGATTAGAAGTAATGAACGTTTCAACAGAGTTTTTGATATCAACAACAACTTGCCCCAACATGTAGCCTACTGAAACATCCTAAACTTACAACCATATATGTATATTCTCAATTTCCAAAATTGTTGGATTCTCACTAGATTCAAGCCTTCTGAATAATAATATTTGTTGATTGAATGTCCATGGACCTCCATCTAGCATTCTTTCCATGTCCCATTCATGGTTAAAGATGAAGAGATATACACCATTCACCACTTAATGCACTCTCATTCCTTTCACCAGTCACCAAACCTCTATCTTTTGCTTCATTACATAAACGTTAAAGGATTGTTAAACTACCCTCATAAATCCCCAAGTGCAGTATTCTCAATGTTTTGCTATATATAGTTGACACCAAATGCTTTCTTCTCATCTAAAACAATATCAGCCCAACAACTCGAGATATCATCAACCAAAGCCATTTAAAAAAAGGTTTATTTTGTGTTTTCTTGATAGTTATTTGAAATTGATGTTGATTGTGCCATCTTAAATTATGAACATAGATTTGGAAATAATTGATCTTGTATGATTAGTCTAGAATTGCTTTCGTGTATATTTCCATCCCATTTTATGAACTTCTAGATCCTTTGATAATATAATGAGCATCAGATACATGTTAGAGTGGATTAAGATTGATCATCTATCCTAGGTGCTAATGAAGTGCAATTTACTTCTTGCTGTAAATGCTATTTAGATGGATGGGGCTTGACATTCTGAACTTCACAATATCGTGGAGGATTGGTTGGATCTTTATTGAGTCAACTATTAGATATATTTATAATCATATTAAAAGATCAATAAATTAAGTTATTCACTATCTCGAAAGACATTTAATTCTCTGCCTAATTGACTTGGTGAGATAGTTTCTCACCCAAAGTTATTGTATTCGTACTTATGGATGATTTTTTTTAAATGAGTAATCTCATTCCTCATTACTTGGGAAAATCTAAATTACTAAGTGCAATAATGAAGCAAAGTGGACTCAAGTCTCACCTCATTAAGATAGACATAGAATCCATAGCCTTCGCCAAACAATGAGCAACTTGATTCACTGATCTCTTAACATGAGAAACAAAAATCCTATGAAGCTAATTTAACAAAAGTCTGCAATCATCCATAATATCTCTAAGTTCTGTATGTATCTATTGCATATCAAATTGCTAATAATGAATCCAATTATATAACCACAACATAGTTTGTTCGTCTCTTACTTATATTCAAAATCAAGAAAGCCAAAAATTGGTCAAATTAAATTTGTTAATTTCAAAAAAGACAAAAATTGGAATCAAACAATTCATTGGAATTAACAAATAAGTTAATAAAAAAACCAATGAGTAGAGCATTGAATATGTGAAAAGCAGACCAAAAGAAAATAATCGTAAACTATTCCTTAGCCTTATCTGAATGTGATGGGGTAATTGTTGGTTGATTATCAGAAAAGTACTAATTGTCCCTAAGCATTCAGATTGAGGAGCAACTGACTTAACCAATTTCAAATTTGAAATTTCCATAGCTGTAATCTTCACCAACGATAGTAACGGTAACAACAATGAGTAAGAAGAACATGATGTGGACAACATCGTATCTACAAAAAGTTGAGAACATAAAATGTGTTGAAAATAGTAATGGAATGAGGCAAAAAGAGGTTTTGTAGTGTTCTGTAAAAAATGGGATATATTCCTTTAACCATCCATGTCTTTTTCATCTGCGAGAGAGTATGGGTTAGGAGATAAAGGAAAAGGTGGTAATAGTGGTCGATGATTCCGAGGATTGTTAGCCATAACAACAGAGTAATATAATAATGAGCCAGACCAAAAGAGATAATAAAGAAATCCAAACTTAAGACGATTAAATAAACAAAAAATCTTGTCACTTTATTACAAGAAACACAAAATCCTAGAAAATGTAGAATGCCTTTCCTGTAGTGCCCAGTTCCCTACCAGAACTTTGCATCAAATTGGCTTTCGATTGCCCTATACTCAACTTTGCCAAATACTTGCACATGGTTTAAAATCACAAATTACAAAAACCACTAACCTTGAGCATCACTATGAAAATCACCAATTGTGGTGCAACGACTCTATGATGGACAATGGTGCGATAGGAAAAATTAGAGAGGAAAAGAAGGTATTCTTGTTGTTGTTGTTCTTCATATTTCAATTTTCTAATACTAGAATGCATTGAAACTTCAAACAACTGGGCACAATCCCTCTCATCTAGTTGTAACTGAAGTCAAACCAGACTTAGATGACTTCTGGGAAAAGAGTGGCACTTTTGAAATTTTCCAAACCAAAATGGTCATTTGAAAGATGGAGTAAATCGTAATGATTGTGTTCATCGCGAACACATATCTAAAAGCATTGAAGTCGTACCAATATCGAAATCCCTGTTTAGAAACTTTTCTTTTAAGTTGACGGACTTCAAGGATCTGAAGGAAGGGCACAGTGAACTCTGAAGGAAGTGAAGGGACAATTACAAAGGAGAGAAAGAAAGAAAATCATCATTTGTTGGGAGCGTTTAAGGTAAGTTCATTATCGTCATTCACTCATGTTGAACATTGTCCTTGTGAATCTCAAACCTTCATTCCTTCTCTCTCAAAACATTTTACGCCTTACCATGTTGGACTAGATAGTCTTGGTAGATGGCCATGACCTCCTTATTGATCCTCCTAGTGGACTTGGCGTCATAGGATATGATACACATATCAAAGGCAGAGATAACAGTGTAGAAAACAAAGATGAGGAAAAAGAGGAGTGAAGTGGATCAAAATAGTTCCATGATTGTAGGTGTAGGGGGAGATTCAAGGAGATACTTATTGATGACATTGGAAATAACTTTATTATCCATGTGACATGGATCGAGGCCCATAGAGCCCAATGAGACTCAAAAGGCCTAATGTGATAGAAGCCCAAAATTCAGCAAGCTTATGTCATAGAAATTCAACATTCAATAGACACATTCAACATGACTCATCATGACACATTCAAACATCATAGAATCAAGGAAAAGATCATGGAATCATCTCTTTAAAACTTAAAATACGTGAAAATCTCTCATAGAGATCATAATTGATCATCTCATGTCACCTATAAATAGACGTTATCACATTCATGAGAGGTACGCTTCTTCTATCACAAAAAACTTTCCAAAACTCTGCCAAAAATATTGTACTAACTTTAAGCGTTGGAGTGACATCAAAGGATCAACTCTCGATCTCTAATTTTATTAATTTGGCAAGATACGCATTCCAACCTTGAAGACCTTTTGACTCATTGTTGTTCTAAGCAATAGCAATTGGTGCCATATGTAGAAACTCGAGCAAAAAGTTGTTGAGCTAAGGTTGTGTTCTTAAATCCCTTAGCCTTGACTAGAGGGCTATTGTAGTGTTATGCTCTCATATCGCCTAGGAGTCGAGGTCAAAGATCGGTTATAAGCACCTTCCTCCCTCAAACCACTAAGGCGCTTTTTCAGGGACAAAACCATGAAGGTCCATGAGGCCAGAGCGAACAATATCTCAGTGGATGGGCCTAACATGCGATCACCGAGGGGTGTCCCTTAAAAAGGCGCCTCAGTGTTTGAGGGAGGAAGGTGCCCATAGTCGACACCAAAGGTCGCTTATAAGTACCTTCCTCCCTCAAACCACTAAGGCGCCTTTGCAGGGATAAAACTGTGAGGGCCCATGAGCCCATAGCCAACAATACCTTAATGGATAAGTCTAACGAGTGATCATCGAGGGATGTCCCTAAAAAGGCGTCTCAATGTCTGAGGGAGGAAGGTGCTCATAAACGACCCTTAACATTGATTCTTAGGTGATGTGAGAGTATGACACTACAATTGTATTCATACTTACGAATTGTTCGATTGCCTGTGTGAGCAATTAAAATGACTTACCAAAAAAAAGGCTGAATACATGTGCACCCCCTTAAACTTGCATCAAACCTACATTTTACCCCTTGAATTTTGCATCCGCTTGCAAAACCCCTTAAACTTGTGAAAATTTGTTACTTAACCCCTCAAACTTTGGAAATACGATCATTTTGCACCAGCAGCGATGGCATGACATGACACGACACAACACAACACAACACATCAGATTTAAACATCCATATCAGCATGTTCAAATCATCAATTTCAAGGGGGTGCGTATCCTTTATCTGTATATAAGAGACAAAAAGAGCTACAAATCTGTTTTGATTTTTATGTGTTGGGACTGGAAAGGAAATTACATGACTATTGTTGTTTTTTGTGATTTATTTTGCTAATGTAGACATGCTGATGTGGATGTTTATATATGATGTGTCATCGTTGCTAGTGCAAAACAATTGTATGTCCAAAGTTCGAAGGGTTAAGTATCGCATTTTTACAAATTTAGGGGGGTTGTAAGCGGTTGGAAAGTCCAGGGGGTAAAATGAATGTTTCATACAAGTTCACGGGTTGCACATGTATTTGGCCAAAAAAATGTTGTGCACTACGAAATACACGGTAATTATTGCAATTTTTTATATGAGTAACTATTGGAATCTTTTTTATAATAAATTTAATAAAAAATCAATGCGGAAAGATTTCTATAAAAGCCTCCTCCCCTCGCGTATTTGTGTTCACAAAGCACACAAGTACCTACAACACAACACAGAGAGAGTAATTCCATTCTTCTTGCTTCTCAAAATGTCGCTGCTTTCCGATCTCATCAATCTTAACGTCTCAGACTGCACTGAGAAGATCATTGCTGAGTACATATGGTCCGTACCTCTTCTTTCTCCACTTGTTCACTCCCATAAATACTACTCTTTACTCTATATTACCAACATAACGACAACAACACAGGCACATATCTTACAAAAGTACATGTGTTTGTATATTTGTCTATGAAAAGGTGTTTTTGTTTGTGGGTTCTCTATGTTTTGCTTCATTTGTGCTCCTGTGATCGTTTTTGTTCTGTTTTTCTCTTAATTTGATGGCAGAGGACATCTTGTAGTTACGTGTTTTCGTTTTTCGTGAGACTTTTGTTTTTGTGTTATGATTTCTTCTGACTCCATTCTTGGTCCAGTGAATCTTGCTGTTCCTCTGTTTTTTTTTGCATTTTTTCAGAGTCTTGGGTTTATTTTTGATTTGGTTGTCTTTGGAACTGAACATTAAAGAAAATGGAATACTATGTTCGGAAATTCCCTTTGTTTTTCTTTTGTAGTATTGTTAAGCCGTTTTTATTCTTGAAATTTTGAGTTTGTGTTGGTTAATCGCAAATATTAATCTTAGTTTTTCAAGCATTAAGTTCTGCTCTGGCCCTTACCTTTCTGTTTATCAGTTTTTGTTTCCAAAACCAATTTCTTTTATCAGTTCGATCTTACACATTTCGGAGACGACATGTTGTGGAGGCATTTCTCTTGTTTCTACTGGGTTTTCTTTTGAGATAAATAGTCATACTCAAGTCTATTGCAGTTGTACGTTATGTAGCTAGTTGATCGTGGATTTGACCAGGCTCTGTTCTCTATTGGCTCATGAATTTGACCTGGCTTTTGTTTAATTGATCTTTAGGAGCACTTGTTATTTAATAAAGAACTTATTTATCTTAAAATTTTGAAATACAGGATTGGTGGATCGGGCATGGACATAAGGAGCAAAGCAAAGGTAATTAGTTCCTGCTTCTTCTTCTTCTTTTTTTTTTTTTGTGTGAAAGAGGATATTTTGTTTTTCTACTTCTTGACTTTCTTTTTCATTTCATAATTCTAAAGTAAAATATCTGTTTTATCATTGTTAAGACTCTTTCCGGGCCGGTTAGCGATCCTTCCAAGTTACCCAAGTGGAATTATGATGGTTCAAGCACTGGCCAGGCTCCTGGAGAAGATAGTGAAGTCATCCTCTAGTAAGTTCTATTTTTCCAATTTTCCTGCTTTGCGCACTTCTTTTCGTGTGGACCACCTCCTCTATTTATTATTTCCTTCCTTTTCGGACAATATGAGCCGTAAATATTTGGAGCTAGCTCAAGTAGTCAAGTGTATGCATCGTTAACTCTTACGTTTAGAGGTTCGGCTCTTCGTATAACAAAACCAATTAGCGGTAATAAAGTGTTGCATCAAATATTACATCTATTGACTAGTAGTTAAATATAAAAGTGTCAAAAATGTAAAAATGGTAGTTAAAATAGCAAATTGGAACCTTTTACGGTCACTTTTCTTTCTTCCAAAGCCGGAGGATTTACAACTTTGAATGCAATGAAACAGTCCTCAAGCTATTTTCAGAGATCCATTCAGGAGGGGCAACAACATTCTTGTAAGCTTCATTCTGTAATTCATATTTTTGTTTCAAAATTATATTTTAAGTGTGACACTATTTAAAGCAAATTTCATTGAAATTGATGATTGTTACAGGTCATGTGTGATGCTTACACTCCAGCTGGTGACCCAATCCCAACTAACAAAAGATGCAATGCTGCTAAAATTTTCAGCCATCCTGACGTTGTTGTCGAGGAGCCCTGGTATATTCTTACCTCAAAAAAATTTTAGGGTTATTATATTTATTAATTTCCCATAAGTGATTACTTATTTGAAATTAAAAAAAAAAAACAGGTATGGGATTGAGCAAGAATATACGCTGTTGCAGAAAGATGTTAAATGGCCAATTGGCTGGCCTGTTGGTGGTTATCCTGGTCCTCAGGTAATTAAATTATCGTATCTTTTTGGCCTTTCACTCTTCCCTTGCATATCTTTTTGTCTTTACGATTCTTAGTCGAAAGTTACCATTTGAGGTCGTCTTAATAGTTTTTTTCCTCAATAATTATTTTAGGAAGTACGCCTGTATACACTAGAACATATTACAAAAAATTTTTGGGGATATTTAATTTTAGCATATCAAAATCGCATATTGTTATTCATATATATTGCGATTCTCAAACATGCTCTATCTATATCTTTCACTATGCTATTTATTAAATTTACAATTTTATGATCTATTTCTGTTGTCAAAAATTTACCAAATCCAAACACTATTATAATATATTTTTTTATGTTATATAATTTGATAAGAGAGAAAGAAATAGCAATAATTGAAAGATTTTTGTCTGTTTAAACAGGGACCATACTATTGCGGAGCAGGCGCAGACAAGGCATTCGGGCGTGACATAGTTAATGCCCATTACAAGGCCTGCTTGTACGCAGGCGTCAACATTTGCGGCATCAACGGAGAAGTCATGCCAGGCCAGGTGCACATACAACATACATCTCTTGTTTCTCGTTTTTATTATTTTTTTTAATCTTTTGCTTAGTTTTTGACAATAAATTCATTTTATGAAGTGGGAATTTCAAGTCGGACCAACTGGTGGCATCTCCGCTGCCGACGAATTGTGGATTGCTCGTTACATTTTGGAGGTAAATAATATTCATTTACTTCTTTATAGAAGACATCCAAGTCTTATTTACGTCTGTTGTCATCTGAAATGTGTTTGTGTTTGTGTTAAATAGAGGATTACAGAGATTGCAGGAGTTGTACTCTCCTTTGATCCTAAGCCAATTCAGGTACGTTCTAATACTCTATCTGAGAGTTATCAGTATTTATGAAAACTGTGCCTATCTAATGAAACGCTATTGGATCAAATGATAAAGGCATTGTTGAGAAAAACATGGTTTTCCCAGATGACATGAAAATTTTCAAAATGTTCGGTACCTAATGCTGGGAATTTTGTTTGCATATCCCTACATTGTTAATGTAAATGCAATACTTATCATTTCGTGTTCTTTGTTTAGGGCGATTGGAACGGAGCTGGAGCACACACCAACTATAGGTATATTATTTATATATTATTTAACAACTAAATTAGTAAATTTAACTGACTGTAATATTATTAACTACTGATTTAGCACTAGTATACTATTTAACACTCGAACTAAAAATATTATTGAGATGTTTGCAATAATGTATTATTTTGTTAAAAATATAAAAAAATGTTTGGTATTGAAATCAACTCCAGTAATAAAAGACCGAAAGTTTGATTATTGGTGGAAACAAATAAAATGAGTGATAAGAAACATGTTTGCAGCACCAAGTCAATGAGGAGCGATGGAGGGTATGAAGTAATTAAGAAAGCAATTGAGAAGCTAGGACTGAGGCACAAAGAGCACATTGCTGCATACGGAGAAGGGAACGAACGAAGACTCACAGGAAGGCACGAAACAGCCGACATCAACACCTTTTTATGGGTAAGACACTATAATAAACTTTCTTGGTTTCGTGCCAGAGGACTCTGGTACGGCCAAAACAACTCGAGTAGTGGGGATTTTTATTGCATAGTTATTCTACCACTTAGTTAACAAACAACGTTATTAGCCAAAAGCTTTTATATTAATTGAAGAAATGATCCTGTCCGCAAAATGGATAGGTTTGATTGGTAGTTGACAATTCCTTTATTTTTGGTTGGTGAAAAGGGCGTTGCAAATAGAGGAGCATCAATTCGTGTTGGAAGAGACACAGAGAAAGATGGAAAAGGTTACTTTGAGGACAGAAGGCCTGCTTCTAATATGGATCCATATGTTGTCACTTCCATGATTGCAGAAACCACCATTATCTGGAAGCCATGAAAAAGATTAATGAGCCCAGAATTATGTCTCATTGTCGTGGGGTCTTTAAATCTGTTGTTTTTTTTTCTTTCTAAAAGGGGTATAGGTTCAACGTACTTTTTGTTGCAATTTCGCTCTTTTCCTCTGTTGGAAAATGAGGTCAGAAAGAAGGAATACATTGTTGCCTCGTGGTATTGGCATGTTGTTGCATTTTGTGATGAATAA
Organism: Flueggea neowawraea; assembly: GCA_948243855.1. Lineage (NCBI taxonomy): Eukaryota > Viridiplantae > Streptophyta > Magnoliopsida > Malpighiales > Phyllanthaceae > Flueggea > Flueggea neowawraea. The sequence goes on along the minus strand of CAODLS010959940.1, from coordinate 341 downwards.
TATATTGTTGTTGTAATAATATTAATCAACGGGATTCCTTACCACAAAATTATTTTTGGCTTGCATTATCCAAATAGTTCACCCACTTTGTAAGGATTAAATTTGTGTTTTCAGTAAAACTTTAATAGAAAACTCCAGGACTACGTGTAGCTCTTTTCTAAATCATGAGCGTGTCAAGAAAATTGAGACTTCTGTTACACAATATAACTTGAAAACTAAACCTAGGTTCCATTAAATAATTGCAAAACACTCAAAAGGGTCAAGTACAATTAAATAATTTAGAATGTCACTGTCGCATGCTTATTTTTAAAAATTCTTGTTTAAAATTTTGAAAAAGGCGA
>CAODLS010959926.1:0-20021 GCA_948243855.1 Flueggea neowawraea | reverse complement strand
GCGCAAAATTGAAGGGATTTTGCATGCACACGGACGGGACAGCTTGGGCACGGCAGTGCCCGTGCTCGTGTCTTATTCCAGACGCCCTAAATCGCCTATTTAAGTGGGTTTCGGCATTCATTCAAGGGAGAGCCGACTTGGAGACAAAAATATAGATATTTAGAGGCCAGAGAACGTGGGAGAAAATGAGAACATCATTGGGCATCAAGAACGAAGTGATTTCGCGAAGAATTAGAGGATTCAATCATGGGTTTTCCTTCTCTCTCTAGATTTCTCTTTGATCTTGTTGTTTATCTCTCAATTGTCATGAACTAATTATATTGTGTACCTAGATGTGATGAACCTTAGGCAGGTTATTTGATGTTGGATTATGTTATTTATTCAATTAATTTATAGATTGCGACTCAATTATGATTTATAATGAGTATTGTTGAATTGATTGTTGCTAGCCTTTCGATTCCAATATTGTTTCGTGCATGTGTAATCGAGAGATTCTGTGTATGATAAAGCATTCATAATTGAGATAATGCAAACCTAGGGATAGGTCGACATAAATCCTTCGGATTAGGGTCAAACCTAATGGAGAAATTCATAGAGCAGAGTGTTAAAGCAACGATATGTACCATCTTCCCATCGTTTATTCTATCGTTTACATTTGTTTAGTTTATTTATTTTATAGATTTGAAATCATTTAATTTATCGTCTACATAATAGAGGAAGAGTGAATAGCTAATAATCATAGTCTCTGTGGGATACAACACTCGGTACTCAAGGGTCCACTTGCTATAGACGATAGGTAAACTTGCCTTAGTCTTTAGGTTTAAGCCCGGACAACACCAGTATACTCGATATTTGTCTGCATATATGGGTACAAGTAGTCTGGGACGTTAGTTGAGTGATAGTTAGTCACTCTACGTATGATTTGTTAGAATTTTGGTTTATGATTGGATATTTAGACTTAATTTCAGATATTGGGATATTACAGATTAATTGGTTTTCGTATTAGACTTATATTAGCGTTTGACATATCTTTGTATTCCTAATGATATGGATTTTCAGGAAATTCGAGGAAAATTTTATTTTGAGGGGAAAGTATGTAATATCCGACCCGTTCTGATCAATATTCTATAGCATTCTGATCGATCCCAATAGACCTTCTGTAGAATCTCATTGGTTTCGAATGATTCTAGTTCAATTTCAATTTGATTCAGGAAATTTTGAGGTGGTGCTTGGGTGTTTAAAAGATATTATTTTTCTAAGGTCAGGTGTTGTAGAGTCCCGAGGTTGATATGACATAAGCGTGCAGGCAAGAAAGTTTGGCACCAGCGCATAACGTACATTGCAAGTTGAGGGACGTACGCCAACTGGAGTTCATTCACAACGTACGTTGTGAGAAAAATAACGTACGTTATTTGGAAAAAAATAATTAACGTTCGTTGCTTGTTTATAATGTACGTTGTGCTGCTACATTTTCAAAGTAGAAATTTCTAGATGCAATTTTGAACCATATAATGTACGTTAGCAAGCTCTACAGCGTATGTTGCATGAAAAATAACGTACGTTGCCTTTGAAAAACATTGAAACGGTGTGTTTCGATATGTGGTGTTAAAACTAGACCCTTTCCTCCGTCACTCTTATTTTTCGCTCTCTCTCACTCTTAGATCAGTTCTCTCTCATTCTCTTTGTTTCCCCAACATTTCTAAGCATCTATGTAGGTAAGATTTTAGTTCCAATCACTCCTTTTCATCCATTTAATTTTTGAAATTCGTTTAAGGTTAAATTGCTTAGGGTTTCAAATTTTTGGATGATTTTGTTGAAATGGTTGTTGTATGTTGTTAGATTATGATTGTTTAAGGTTAGATAAACATAAATGTAGCTTGGAATCAAAAGATTTGATGATTTATTGAATGGGTCAAGGATTGTGATGGTTTTGTGAGAAATGTCTGATTTTGAACGAATTTTTGGATGATTCTAAGTTAATTACTGTTAAAGTATGATAGATTGGAGTTGAGAATGTATGGGTTTTGGTTGGAAACAAGATTGGAATAGATTGAGCCAAATGGTTAAGGTTTGGTCTGATTTTTGAAGAGTTTTGATGAATTTGAGTTTGATTGGTGAAACCAATTATATATTTGAGTTCCTAAGGTTGAATAGGGTCAATGTGGGTGTTTGAATTCAATTTCTATCGGTTGAATCGAGTGGAGAACTTTTTGGGTAATTTTTCACAAAGGGATTAAACTTGATATTCTGCATATTTGGGGTCTAAAATGAAATTTTTGAATACATTGAGGTTTAATTTGATAATAGAAATACTCAGGTGACCGTTTGGCAAATTTTGGAAAATTTGAGGACTGAATTGTAATTTTATATTGAGGTTCGGTTTTGGACAAGAGTGTTGGATATTTGTTCGTAATTGAATTTTCGTCATCATGGGTTGGGAATTTGCATTTGGATTATATACACATTTTGTATTGCCACAGTACAGTATTTGACTATGTTGTAATAAATTTATATTATTAGCTCTGTTCGATTTCCGTAGAGACCAGTTATTCACTAGTGGACTATTACTTAGATTATTTTGCTTGGCGTCAAGGTGAGTGGATAGCAACTTCAGACATATAGGCTGTGTTTCCTAAAATTTTATGTTTTTGTTGTGCTCTGACCTTTACATGTAACCCGAACTAATTAATGGTTAGGAAAAAATAAAATCTGACTTACGTGAAAACTCTGTCCTGAAAATTATTATGCTTTCATATAAATATTTTAAATGAAATAAGTATATTTTTTGTACTAAATATTCTATTTTTTTTAAAAATAGAATATGTTTTTGTAATAAACTTTCCGTTTAAATTTAAGTATAATTTCTGAGATAAAATATCCTGTTTAGCAAATTAAAATATTTTCATTAATAATTATTATGTGTGAAAGTTTGATAAATTACTGTAAATATTTGATCTGCTATGTATGCTACTGGTTTGAGTATTTTTACATATATTTGTATTAATTTTTTTTTTGAAAAATATTCTATTAAAATATTTTTTGAAAAATATTTTGATATGCGACACTTATGCTACAATGATAAGCGTAGCATTTGATATGCTAATGCTTATTAAGTTGCCTTAGTGGCTATTTTCGCCTAAGTGTTTAATCTGTGCTTAAGTGGCAATATCATGTGTCTAAGTGGTCAGTCCGTGCCTATGTGGCCTATTCATGTCTAAGTGGCTATTATAAAGTCTGAGTGACTCCACCTATTAAATTCTGGTCCCGTTATGTTTTTGAGTAGTTTTCTCTGCAAATGCTTTGAAAAATAAATATTGTTTTCCATAAATATTTTAGATAAATAAATATTGTTTTCAACAAATATTTTGATAATTAGATATTATATTTATTTGATATTATGAAGCTAAATATGTTTATCTGATTTTATTTATTAACTTGATCTTTGTGATTGTCTGTTGTTTGCTGAGAGTGTGAATGTTTTCAAAATAAATTTCGAAAAGTATTACTATATGTAGAGTGTGTATGTATGTATTTTGTATATTGCATGTGGTAGTTTCAAAAACGTTTTATCTGAGGCCCGACATCAATCTGGAGTGTTATCTCTCACTAGGTTCTTACCACTTCATTTTTCCTTATTTATGTTTACTTCATTTTCAGGTTTGTTGGAAGAGATTGTCCGTTCTTTCCAGCTAAGTGAGGCATCCTTGTCTACATTGAGTGCTCTATTGTTCGGGCTCGAGTTTCAGTTATGTTAAATGCTTCACACCGGGGTGGGTTATGGTTTTGTATCTGAATATATATTGTTAACATATTTTACTTATAATTATTTATTTCATGATTTGGTATTATTATTATTATTATTATATTTATATTTAAGAATATTACTTTCAATAAACTTTGCAGTTGTTAAATTGTTTTAAAATGATTAATAAGTCGGCTAATAATAGAAATTCAGATAAAAGTTTTGTTCTCTGAGACTTGTGCAAGATAGACCGGGTCTCTGGTTCGGTTAACCTCGTACGCCGGTTATGATCCGAAAACGAGTCGTGACAGATAAGAAATTACGAGACTTAGTACAGTTAATTTGATGAGCATACTGAATAATTTAGTATTATGAATTAATTTATAATAATAAAGGTCAAATCTGAAATCAAATAAATAAGAAACTTTTTATGATATGAAATTATAAAATTTTAATACTTTTAATTTTTTTTTCAATGAATACTATATTATCCGTCATACCAAACAAGTTCTTTTCTCCGCTATTTATTATTATTTTTTTATTTTTTTATTCTAGTTATAATTTTTATGCTCTCACTTTAATTAACATAATGATAATTTTTAAAATAAATCTCAATTTACCAAACCAATATTAGTTGGTTGTCATGTTTTCTGGCTTGGTCGTTATTGTAAAATAATCTATGTATTTAATGAATTTTTCTTCCGGTACTTAATATTTTTGACATTTTTATTATAGTTATGAATTTTCTACTTTCACTCGTGTTGACATAATTATATGATTATTAAAATTAATCTTAAGCAACCAAATCAATTTAATTTAGTTGGTTTGCATGGACAGTTTAATTAAATGGATTTAAAAACTAAATTATTGTACGCATCACATTTACACCCTATCATTTAATAACTCAAATTTAATACACAATTTTAATAATCTAATGTGTGAATCACTTGTTTTTTTCTCTGAACTTGTATAAAAAATCACTTCATAATAAGGATAATGTCGAGACTTACAGAATCGCAGCACATGCAAAGTAGAAACGAATTGGATATATATGAATAAAGGAAAGGAAAAATTTAACATTTATATTAAATTAAAATTCTAAATTTTACTTTTATTATGAACTAAACAAAATTTAATAGATATAAATTTTTAATGTAATATTTTTTTAAGTTAAAAATTTTTAAATAATAATTTTTAATATAATTTTTACTATATATCTAAATTTTAAATATTTATATAATTTTTTATAATATTTAAATATATTTAAGTATATTTAAATATCTCAGAATTTTAATTTATATATATATACTTTTAATAATATATAAATGTATCCTAATGTATTCACAAATCTTAATTTTAATTTTTATAAACTAACAATATTTACCTAATTTTAAGAGAAATAAAAAAGAGATAGTAATTAAAATTTTGAAACCCTAATTGTCACCACCAGTATTATCACATCTACAAACACGAAGAATGACACGGAAACCAATAAAGAGATATAACAATAAGGAGATCAACAAACAAGAGAATAGCGACAAAAATCTGTGAAGAGAAAAGATGACAGAGGAAAAAGTATGAAAGAAACCGTACATATCGACAAAGAGTACAAAGATGACAAGGTGTGACGACTACGAGAGTGAATGACGGAAAATATAACAGAAACGACGGAGACGAAAGAAATAAAGGAATACAACAGTGTAGAGAAAGAGAGAAAGCAAGGAAAGCGAGACGACGATGAGGATTAGAATTAGGACTAAAAACTTATTTAGCTAAAAAGAAATAGAGATTAAGAGAGAGAAAGGAAGAGAAATAAACGAACAAAAAATAAATTTTTGTTTAATTAAATGCAATATTTTTTAACTAAAATTTAAATAAAAAAATAAAAACTAAAAAACTTAATTTTAAAAAACTTAATATTTTAATAATTATAAAATTTTATCTTTTTTAAATTAAAATCTAAATATTAATTTAGATATTTGATATAATTAATCCTAAAAGAAAATATAACAAAACCCATGATCATATTATGAACACATAATTCTAAATTTACATCTTTGTTCTGCAGGGAACCAATCAATGAATCTAATTAAATTGATCAAACCTAACAAACAATAATTACAGGACCATCCTTTTAATAAGGCAGAATGGTCTCAAAACAATGCACCCCATCTAACTCCGGCGCGAACCTCGGCGATCTTCTCATCTGTTGTTGTTGTTCTTGTTGCGTTGACCCCTTAACCATCAAAGACTGCTTCTTCGTCTTTGGTGGTTCTACAGAAGAAATCTGCCCTTTGATTTCACTGGAATTGGAATCAGAGACTTTACGAAGACCCTCCAACGAAAACTTCAACTTCTGCCCATAACGCACAGAGCATCGAAAGAAATGAACATAGGCATCAACATCTTCACTTCTATCAGTTCTCACAAACACAAACACAAAAATTGAGAACTGGATTTTTGACTGGTTGCTTTCTGGTGTATTCTTGTTAATTATGCCGGAAGAATTCAGTGCAGAGAATTTGATTGGAAGAAGGATTTATTGGTGGCAGGAACTGGTGCTAGAAACATCTGGAAAGTAACTGAATTTCGAAGTGGATAAAAAGACGTGTGCCCTTGATCAGGAGCAATTGAGCGACGTGGATGGTTCATATTAACTCGGAGGTTTTCGTGTTATTTTAAAGTGGAGAAGACGTGGAATTTAACGTGTTACGTGTCGACGGTGTGGTGGAGTGGTCAGAGTTGGTGGGTTTAGGCTACTTTGCGACGAAACTTCGGAGGATAATATTGGGTGTCGACTGAAAATATCTTAATTGTTGGTAATTTATTAAATCGTGTTATTGTAATTCACCTTTTAAGGGTAATTTTTTTTATTGATAAGAGAAGAGGGGGAGAACGATCAGTGAATAATGTATATTTATTAAATGTGATTATATAAATTTTTATAGCCGAATATATATTTTTTATTATAAAATATTTTCAAAAATCATAACTGACATTTGAATATGGATTTAAGCACACTTTTACAAGTATTTTATTAATTTGATAAGAACAAAGATTAATTACGGTATACATCACCATGTATACATTTTCTTCTAAACACACAGTAATAAATAACTTTTCTTAATTTTCGGCATACTTTTTAGGGTTTGGACGGATCAAAACCTTACTCTTATGGAGTAACTTGTATAAATCTTTTTACTTTCTTTTTGATTCATTTGGTCCTTCTCTTTCTCGCTTCTGTTTCCATCTCTGCAATCTTCTCTCCCTTCCTCTCTCCATCTCGTCCTTCTCTCTACCATCTCTCTCCTCTCCCTTAACTGATCTCCCTCCTCTCCACCTCCCTTGAATCAATCTTCGCCTCCTCTCCACTATTCGAAACACGCTCAGATTTCTCTCTCTATTTTTCGTTCTCTCCCCCCTCTCAACCGTCGGCCTCTCTTTCTCTTTTTCTTCTACAACCTTTAAGCTGCGGTGTGAAATCAAAGAGTTCCGCTGAAATCAAAGACCTTCTCGCCTCGGCCTAGCGAATCTGGAGTGGTTGGTGCTGCGAACGACATCTCAGGGGGAGATGCGAACGGGGTTTAAGATCTGGAGTCGAAGCTCCAGTCTTAGCATAGCGGATCTGGCCGGCAAAGACAAAGAAATGGCCGAGCGGACTTTACGACGTTGTCGAGGCAAGCCACTTCTATTTTTCAGTTTGGAAATGTTATTTAGTTTGATTTCTTGATGAGCTTTTTGTTGTTTTTTAATCTGTTACCAAAACCTACTCATTTGAGGTTAATCATTTAAACTCTATCATCTATTTGCTGTTGGAGTTGAAGCGGATGATGACAGGATTGGGTTAAAGCCTCTCATTAATGCGCAGCATTGATATTTGAGTGACAGATTAACGTTTTCAAATATGGTTTTTGTGAAACTCAAAGATTTTTATTTTATGTTAGTATAAATTTTAATCTGGCTTGGTGCGGTAAGCTTGTTTAAATTGGGGGAAAGCTTAGTAACTAAGTATAAAGCATTTCTTGAAATGAATTGCCTGATTAATGCATCAATTGTGCTCGCTTGTTATATGTAAATGTTTGACAAGAAGAGAAAATTGGATTTGATTTTGTTCTGTTGGAATCAGTTTCTCACACTTTCCTCCTTGTTTCTTTGTTAAATTTTGGTGCAGAAAAGAAGATGAGGAGGCAGCTGGAGTATTTACTTTATATTTTGGTTCTCATAAAATGAGGGTTGATATAGGTTGACATAAGGCATTTTTTTTTTAGTAAAACAAAAAATTAAAAAAAAGGGAAGGAAGTTTCATACGAAAATAAAATTAAGATTGATATAAAATTTATTTAAAATTCATATAAGGTTATTTTTTAGTAAAATAAAAAAATTATAAAAAAAAATAAGAGTTGATATAAAGTTTATTTAAGATTGGTATATTATTAAAAAAGGTTGCTATAAAATATAAGATTTTTTTTAGTAAAATAAAAAAAATAAAAATTTTTATTTAAAGAAAATGAATATTAATATAAGATTTATTTAAAATTAATATAAGATTAATTTTTAGTAAAATAAAAAATTATAAAAAGAAGATAATTTTGTACTTAAAAAAAATAAAGATTGACATAAAATTTATTTAAGTTGATACAAGATTATTTAAAAAAAATTAATACATTTTTTTTAGTAAAAAAGAAAAGAGATTTTGTACGAAAAAAAATAAAGGGTGGTATAAAATTTATTTTAAATTGATATACGGTTGTTTTTTAATAAAAAAATATATTAAAAAATGAAGGATTATATAAGGTTGTTAATATGAGGTTATGTTTTAGAAAAATAAAAAAAAAAAAGTAAAAGAAGAAAGGAAGGAAAGTTTGTACGAAAAAAATGAAGGTTAATTTAAGATTGATATAAGATTATTTTATAAAAAAAATGTTAATACAAAGTTGTTTTTTAATAAAATAAAAAAAATTATACAGAAAAAAATGAGAGTTAATATAACGTTTATTTAAGGTTGATATAAAATTATCTTTTAATAAAATAAAAAAATAAAAAAAAAATTTATAAAAAAAATAAAGATTAATATAAAATTTATTTAAAATTAATATAAAATTATTTTTTAATAAATAAAAAAATTAAAAAAAAAGAAGAAAAATTTTTATGAAAAAAATAAAGGTTAATATAATGTTTATTTAATGTTGATATAAGATTATTTTATAGTAAAATAATTAAATATTTTTTTATTAGTCTTAAATTAAGAATTAGATGAAAATGGATTAATTTTTTTATTTTAGTTAGTTTCCGTTGAGATTATGTTGAAAAATATACTTTATTTAACAATATTTAATAAATTTATCATATAAAAGTACTAATTTTTGGTGCACGGAGATGAAAATCTTTCGGCTGTGATTTTATGTAATTAATTTCTTTTTTTAATATAATTACGTATTCGACCCAAAATAGGGAAAGTTATCCTATTCATTTACTTTAGTACTTTTTTTATATTTTATTAATTAAGAATTTTTTTCTGTATAATCAATTTGTTCCTTTTATTTTAGACGAAATTCTCTTTTAATTGATATAATTAATTTTTTAGTTTAGTTTTATTTTTTTATTTGGTTTTTAATTAGTTTTTTGTAAATATTAAAACAATAATAAAAAATGAAAAGATGATTAAAAAATTGACAAAATAATTTAAAGCTAAAAATACCAAATAATTTGTAAAATAAAAAAAGGGAGGAAAGCAAGATGACAATAAAGTGAAACAGAAAAAGAAATAATTTAGATGTGAAAAAAACTTGGTCGATGTGAAAAATTGTAAAAGAAAAGGACTAAAATGAAAAGAAAAAAAGAAGAGACCAAAATGAATGCAACAAAAAACACTAAGGACTAAATTCAGGCGCATCTTTTTGTATTTAAAATCTAAGTTGGGTATGTTTCTGTAATTGGCCCGAAGATTAATCCTGTAAATTAATTTAACTGAGACGAAAAAAGTTATTTTAATTCAAGACACATATTTTTTTCAACTGGTAAAATTATTGAAATTAAAATAAGAAAAAGAAAAACGAAACTTGTAAAATAACCGTTGTTAATTTGTTTTTTTGACGTGGACGGTTCAGATTTGTTTGTAAACTTGTAATTTGCGACGAAACTTCTAACTAGAAATCACACAAGTGATGGCAAGAAAGCAGTATCCTAGAATGAACCAGGTGCATCAACATTGGAAGATTTTTTCTTCTGGAACAAACAAGAATATAACCAACCATCTCTTTTTTAGCTCAACTTCCTTCATCCATGTTCACACCCTACGTTGTTTTTTAACATTAATAATGACCTATTCAAACTAGTAAATTATTTAAATTATATAATAATGAAAAAGATAATGAAAGTAATACACTTTTTTAAAATTGCAATATACTACGACTTTATTTTGTTCAATCTATTAATATTTTCTGTGAATCTATTCAAACTACCATATAAGGGTTAGATGTTATTCTATTGGGTTGATGTCATAAATTCTTATTAGCTTTTTGTGTTTATTTAAAAGAGTCACTTCTCAAGAAATTAATTTAAAATAATAATAATGGCATTTGTTATTATCGTTAGATTATGTATACTAGTATGTTAAATTAATAATACAGAGCAAATAAAAAGATTTTTTAAAAAAAAAAAACTTGACTGAAAATCGAACTTTTATAGAATTGAACAAAAGAATTGCACATAATATATTATGCAAATTTATAGAGCAAATAAATTATTTCTTTTATGGAAATTATACATAATATATTTCCTAAATTTTAAAAAATATAACTAATTGTTTTTAAACTTCTATCAAAAGTACTCTTAGAATATAATAAACTTTTTTAGATCATTGTTCTATTGTTTTTGAATCGCCAGAAATCACCACAAACAAAACCTACGTCATTTTCTTAACACTGTCCTAAAGGGATTTATTCCCCCAGGATAAATACGTCATTTTTAAGATTAGAGGAGCAAGAAGCAATAGGAAAAAGTAAGAAGTAAACCCAACAGAGAAGAAGACAATGTTTTAAGAGACGTGTAATCAACATTTTTACTGTGCATGTTGGATCAAGTGTGATCAACATTAAATTATTTTTATGTTCTGATGATGAACAAAAGATTTTGATGAAGAGCAAAACGTTTGGCTTAAAGAAAAACACGTTGGAACTGTCGGAATTGCGAAACAAGGCTGTAAGCACACTTAACATACGCTAAGTGATGCAACACACGTAAAAGAGAGGCACAACGCGCGTTACACAAAAAATAACGTATGTTATATTCCACAACGTGTGTAACAAGTGAGCAACTTACGATAAGCAAATATAACATACGTAAATTATCCACAACATACATTAGGCACTTAAAATGTACGTCATCTGGGTTTATTGATGATCAACGTATGTCATGGTGTTTGGGACGTACATCAACGATTTCCAGACAGCAGAAAACAACATTAAATGCACTCCAACGGCTAGTTATTTTATTCCAATGGTCATATGGCTTGAAATAGCTATAAATACATCAAGAGAAGGCCAAAAACATGTAGAGCAACATCATAAATCATTGAGCCAAAACTCCTATCAATTTCTACCAACAAAAGCACCACATCAAACTAGAGATCAAAGCTTAAGCATCAAAGTCATACATTCAACTCTAGCATAAAGCTTCATCATTTGTAAACACTTTGTATACACTTTGAGAATGTGAGAAAGGTTTGATGTAAGCCTATAGAAAACAACATTATAGAGATTTGTTGTCAACCTAAGGAAAACAACAATGTGTTGAGCCAGAATCAACCTCGTGTATTGGCTTTGTCAGATTGAGTAGTAATCAATCACCGTTATATTGGAAATCCTAACTAGTGAGACTTAGCTAGTGGACGTAGGCATCGAGTTGGCCGAACCACTCTAAATTCTTGGTGTTGACTTCTCTCTTTCATTTCAAGTTGATTTCTCTATCCAAAGCATAGACCGAAATTCCCCAATAGTGCAGGTATATTAAAATATGAACGTTGGAAATGTTGGAGTAGTGAAGACGTGGCTGTGTTGAGTTCGATTTTTATGATGATGAATGCAAAACATCCATGAAAAAGGTGCAAAGTTGCAGGCTTGCTAATATATGGTCACAAAGCACTTAAAATAGCAATCTAAGCACATAGGATAGAAGCAATGTGCATAGAAAGTGATGCAGTGCGAGTAGAAGTGTTGATCCAGGAAGCACAAAGTACCAGACATTGATCTATGCATTAGAAGATATCCTACGCACGTAGTCGGGCAAGTGATCAGACGAGTTAAGTGTTTGAGATATCAAACACGTAGAAGGATGCATCACGACGCGTAGAAGAGAAAATGTGTAATCTTTGAAGAGATATTCTACGCACGTAGATGAGTAGCAGATGCGGACAAAGCCAAGACACTCCTTGTCAGTCCTAGGTATGTTAAATGTGAAAGCAATAAAAATCAATTCACAAATAAGATTATGCAAATGTAGAGCAAAGTAAATAGAGTAAGGGAGAGAAAAACAAATCCAGTTTATAGTGGTTCAGTCCTCTTTGACCTATGTCCACTTCTTGAGAATCCTATCAAGAATTTCAATCCACTAACTTCTCACTTCTGGGTGAAGGGAAACCATTTACAACACTTGTTTTTGTGGTCTCAACAAGCAAATCGTTACACCTTATTTTAAGGACAAAACAAGCAAACCAAACCACTAGTTTTTGCGGGCTCAACTAGCAAATTGAATCCCTAATTTTGCAGGCTCAACTAAAAAATCGTTACTACCTATTTTATGGACAAAACAAGTAAACAAAACCTCTAATAACCGTTACCCACTAGTTTTCTAAAGCTCATTAGCAACCTCTCTTGTTTTTCTAAGGCACAACAAGGAAATCTATCTACCCTCCAGTAAACAACCTTGCTTGGTACAAAATCAACCTAAGAATATAACAGATTTAAGTTCACCCTAACCCAAAAATCAGATTGCAAGTAAATAGCTCAAATGTGTTAGAAAGGTAGAAGCGAGAGAAAGAATGAATAACAAGTCTTAGCAATGGTCTCTCTTTTATTTCTCTTTGCTCTGGGATGTCTATTTATAGCCACTTGAAAGAATATAGCCATGGAGTCTTAAAGTAGCAGTTGTGAGAGAATGAAAAATTCTAATTTAGATAATGTCAGTCCATGCTATGTGCGTAGTACATTTTCCAACTAAGTTCTGTGCACTTTGATCTTCGTTCTACATGCATTGCAAGAACTCTAGTAATCATTGCATTGGATAAGTTGGCATCTATGTGCCTTAATCCCATTCTACATATATTGTACCATGTTCTATGTGTATTGATCTAAATTCCAGAATATACATTTTCACCCAGTAGCTTTCTACGTGAGAAACATTCTCTTTTACGTGCGTAGTCGTTCTTCTTCAAAAATATCTCATTTGATTCTTCACGTGACTATGTCAGAGAATATTCAAATTCAAATCTCGATGAGCGTATCACATTTGTTAGGTAGTCCAGCTTATCCTAATCTACGTGCATAACACCTGTTCTACGTGTGCAGTTGAGGTTCGTTCCAAGATTGCACTGTTGATTTCTGATGTCAGCATGTCATGGAATATTTGATTTAAATTTTTGAGGAGCGTCTTGGCTTTGTCCTCATATGTAGCTCGTCTACGTGCGTAATACTCTCTTTTACATGCGTAGAATGTCTCTTCAAAGATTACACCTTTTCTCTTCTATGCCCCTTGCTGCATCCTTCTACGTGTTTGATATCTCAAACACTCAACTCGTATAATCACCCTGACTACGTGCGTAACATATATTCTAAGTGCGTAGATCAATGTCTGACACTTTCTGCTTCCTGGTTCAATACTTCTACGTACATTACATAGCCTTTTATGCGTATGGATACCCGTCTTACATGCATGAGTGCATAGTAAGTGTTTTATGGCCAAATATCATCAGGTATGCCACTTTGCACCTCTTTCGTGGATGTTTTGCATTCATCATCATCAAAATTAAACTTAACAATCTCCCCTTTTTTGATGATGACAAAACATACATGAGTTTGAACATATAATCATCAATGATAAACAATTTGATCAAGGATTTCACTTCTTGACTCTTGGTTAGTTCAACATAGTAATATATGATGTTCAATGTAATAAAGATACCAATTGATGAAAACACTACCAATCACTCAAACAAATTTGTGCACACTTTTCCCCCTTTTTGTGATCATCAAAAAGGTATGAAAAACCATTTTTCTCCTCCTTTTTCAAAGAAATAGAGTCAAAAATCATTTAGCACATATAGCTCACCCTAAGCAAATGCATTTTTTAAATAAACCATTTTGGAAGCGAAAACTCCCCTTTTTTTTTGTTTCAAAACAAGTATGACAATTTAAGAAATATCTCTCCCTTTGAAATTCAAAATCTCAATGTATGCAATCAATTCAAATATGCATAAATCAAGAAATAAACAAATTGCATAAATATAAAGGAAAATGAAAACAAAATTTGAGTTCAAGGAAAAGGTACCACATTTGCAATTTTCTCCTTGGCTTTGATTGCTGTCAAGCATATACCACCAATTTCTTTGTTGGCATCATCATCATTTGAGCTTGAAATATAATCAAGAATTCTTGTTTTCCTCATTTTTCTATGCTTCTTCAAGTATGGAAAGTCCGATTTTACATGTCCCGGTTCATGACACTTATAATACATAAGTTTACTCTTCCTCTTGCTTGCCTTATTTGACTCTCTTTCCTTGTTGAGCAATTTGCAGAATCTCTTTGTGAGGTACTCCACATCATCATAATCAACCTCTTCATCATTATCCTCACTTAACCTTTCAATATACTTTGATGCCTTGACTGCACCCAATTCCTTCTTCTTTTTCTTGCCTTCCTTCTCTTCATCTTCTTCCATACTCATTTCATGAGTGAGTAAGGATCTCAGTAATTCCACCAATGGTAGAAAAGAAAGATCATTGGCTTCTAAGATTGCATCCTTCTTTGAAACCTATGATTTAGGAAGTGACCTCAATAATTTGCTCACAAGCTTTGAATTTGAATATGATTTTCCAAGAGCTTTCAGAACATTAATGATATCGTTGAAGTGATCAAACATTTCTTGAATATATTCTTCCTCATCTATTTTGAATAACTCATATTTGTGAAAAAAAAGGGAGACTTTGTTCTCTTTGACTTATGATGTACCTTCATAAGTGATCTCTAAAGTCCTCCAAATCTCATGTGCATTTTGACATTGCTGGACTTTGTTGAATTGAGTTTTTCTTAAAGCAGAAAAGAGTATATGCATAGCTTTGTTGCTATAGTGCACCATGTTCTTATCATGCTTGATCCATTCTTCCTTGGGTTTGGTCATTTCAACACCATTAACAGTCTTTTTAGGAAAATAAGGACCATCTTCCAATGCTTTCCCAACTTTCTCGGCTTCACATTTGAGAAACACCATCATTCTTGTTTTCCAATAGAGGTAAGCACTGTCATCAAAGAAACGAGTTCAATTAATAGCCAAACTTTCATATCTAGAAATATCATTCATGAATGACATTTTTGGAATCTTTAACTCTTTAGATGTTAAGCCAAAAATATATATTATTAAGAGCACAAGCTCTGATACCAATTGTTAATCCTGGGTATGAAACTCCAAGAGGGGGGTGAATTGAAGTTTTAAAGAGTTTTGAAACTTCGTTGAAATTCTTTTGCAAATTAAAACAAAATAACAAAATCTTTTATAATCAAAATCAAAGTTAAATATGGAAGCAATAAAACACCAATTCATAAATAAGATTATGCAAATGTAGAGTAAATTAAAGAGAGTAAGAGAGAGAGAAAAACAAATCCAATTTATAGTGGTTCGGTCCTCTCTGACCTACGTTCACTCCTTAAGAATCCTCTCAAGAATTTCAATCCATTAACTCCTCACTTCTAGGTGGAGGGAAACCATTTACACCACTCTTGTTTTCCATGAGTGCTACATGCATAGTGCATGTTCCAACTAAGTTTTGTGCGCTTTGATATTCCTTCTACGTGCATTGCAAGAACTCTAGTAATCACTGCCTTGGATAAATTGGCATCTACGTGCCTTAATCCCATTCTACGTGTATGCTCATGATCTACATGCATTGATCTGAATTCCAGAATATGCATTTCACCCAGTGGCTTTCTACGTGAGCAACATTCTCTTACGTGCGTTGTCGTTCTTCTTCAAAAATATCTCATTTGATTCTTCACGTGACTGTGTCAGAGAATATTCAAATTCATATCCCGAGAAGCGTTTTAGTCCAGCTCATCCTCATCTACGTGCATAGCACCTGTTCTATGTGCATAGTTGGGGTTCATTCCAAGATTGCACTGTTGATTTCTGATGTTAGCATGTCAAGGAATATTTGATTTGAATTTCTGAGGAGAGTCTGGACGTTATCCTCATTTACAGCTCATCCACGTGCGTAACACTCTCTTCTAAAGATTACATCTTTTCTCTTCTAGCGCCTTACTGCATCCTTCTACGTGTTTGATATCTAAAACAATCAACTCATCTGATCACTTGCCTGAATACATGCGTAGCATATCTTTTACGTGCGTAAATTAATGTTTGACACTTTTTGCTTCTTTTTTCAACACTTCTACATGGATGCATGTCTTACGTGCGTAGAGTGCATAGGAAGTGTTTTATGGCCAGATATTAGTAGGTCTGCCACTTCACACCTCCTTCATGGATGTTTTGCATTCATCATCATCAAAACTAAACTCAACACTCGTCGGGATTTGAATTTGAATATTCTCTTACACAGTCACGTGAAGAATCAAAGGCGGTATCTTTGAAGAGGAACGACTACGCACGTAGAAGAGAGTGTTACGCAAGTAGAAAGCCACTGGGTGAAAATGCATATTCTGAAATTCAGATCAATGCATGCAGAAAATGGTACAATGCACGTAGATCATGAGCCTATGCACATAGAATGGGATTAAGGCACGTAGATGCTAATTTATCCAAAGCAGTGATCACTGAAGTTTTTTCAATGTACGTAGAAGGAAGATCAAAGCACATATAACTTAGTTGGAACAAAGCACTACGCACATAGATGGTTACTAACTAGCATAGAAGGCGATGACGTCATTTAAATCAAAATTTTACAATCTCTCAAAACAGCTACTTTGATGCTCCAACAACTATATTCTTTGAAGTGCCTATAAATAGACATCCCAAAGCAGAGAGAAATAGAAGAGAGATTATTGTCATGACTTGCTATTTATTTTCTCTTTTGCTTTTACCTTTCTAACCCATTTTGAACTATTTACTTACTATCACATTTTTGGGTTTGGGTGAGCTTTAAATATGTGATATCTTAGGTTGAATTTGTATCAAGCAAGATTGTTTGCTTGGGGCAAACAGGTTTTCTTGTTGTGCCTTAGAAAAATAAGAGTGGTTGCTAGTGAGCCTTGGAAAACTAATGGGTAACTATTTTCTAGTTAAGCCCGTAAAAATTAAAGGTTTGGTTTGCTTATTTTGTCCATAAAACAACTAGTAATAGTTTTCTAGTTGAGTCCACAAAAACTAGTAATTTGGTTTGCTTGTTTTGTCCTTAAAATAAGGTGTAACAGTTTGCTTGTTAAGCCCGCAAAAATAAGTGTTGTAAATGGTTTCCCTCCACCAAAAAATGAGGAGTTAATGGATTGAAATTCTTGAGAGGATTCTTAAGGAATGGACGTAGTTCAAGGAGGACTGAACCACTATAAATTGGATTTGTTCTCCCTTCCTTACTCTCTTTACTTTTCTTTAAATTTGCATTATCTTGATTATGAATTGGTGTTTTATTGCTTCTACATTTGACTTTGATTTTGTTTGTAAAAGACTTTGTTATTTAGTTTAATTTGCAAAAGTTTTTCTACAAAGTTTTTTAAATCTCTAAAACTCCAATTCACCCCTCTCTTGGAGTGCCATACTTGGACCAACAGGCTTGAATGTTGATACAAAATTTGGGGAATGCAGTAGGAAAAATGGTGGTAAGTGGCTACAAATATGGGTTTAAAAAGAAGCAGTCAAAAAATAAACATTGGCATTTTTTAAGCAATCAAAAAACATGGAATTCAATTTAAGCTTTTGTTTAACCAAGCATAATACAACGGAAAAATCACACAATTATATTGAAATGAAACACATAAATTGATTTTTAGGTCAGTCCAAATAATTTTTTAAAAATAGAAATATGCTTCAAAATTATCTAAAAAAGCCAGATTTATAAAGTCTCCAAAAGTTTTCAGTGGTTCCTAAAAGTCCTGACATCTAAGTGTCTCCAAAAGTCTCTATTTGGCATTTTTTCAAAATAAGTTTAAGGTGTTTCCATTTGTCAAAATTCACTAAAAGAAATAACATTTTTTGATACGACGGGTTTCGTCCCCAAAGAATGCATTTTTGTCCAATTTTTTTTAGGGACGAACAAAATGGCGTCTCTAAGGACGCATTGGTAAAAGTCTTCAAGGACGAAAAAACGAAGTCGTCCTTAAATGTTAGGTATTTATAGACGAAAGATAAGTTCGTCCGCTATCTAGTCATCTTTTAGGACGACAAATGATATCCCTAAAAATAAATTCTTTCATCCTTGAAGGATTAATTCGTCCACAAAAATTTGCAAAGGTGGACCTTTCCCATTGATTTTTGGACGAAATATTTTCGTCCGTAATTTTGCTCACATACTGGGGACGCAACATCTCATCCTTAAAAATCATGATCGTGGACGAATTATTTATTAGTCCATAAAATATTTAGGGACAAAATCTGTCGGGACAAATGATTGTGGACAAAATCTGTTGGGACAAAAGATTTCGTCCACAAAACATTGCTTATGAGATTCAATTTGTCCAAAAAGGTATCGCATTAGGGACAAAAATTTTGGAAACAATTTGTCCACATATATTTCAATCATAGTAATTTCCTGTAGATTCAATTTAAATAGTGTAATTATAATCAAATCATCTATAGTTTATAAACATTTAAATGATTAATACCAAAATAGTTTGAGTTTACAATCAAATTTCTCTAAGTGAACAAAATGATTCATCCATTGTATGATGACATGAGTAAAGGTTTTTAGACAAAAACAAAATACCTATAAAAGTATAATTATATCATTTTCTTAACATGTCTAGCACGCGAAGTCAAGCAAGATAATAAGTAGAGTTTCATCTATTGATCTCCACCTGCAATGTATAAAACATATAAAAGAATTAATAATCTAGTTAATTTTTTTTCTATTCAGCCACAAAACAAAGTACAAATCAACAACAAAAATTTAATGAAAGAGTGAACTCAACTAACCTGAACACATAACTTAAGACCCATCCTATTATTAATCCCAGTGGGAGACCAACAAGATAGTAACAACCTAGATTTATGTATGCAACCTTTGATTGCCATCCTGATCTAGCCACTCCAGAAAATTTAACAAGAAAATGCTTCTAAGATAAATCAAAGCAAAGGTGTGGCATTTACACAGTTTAATGAAAGAAATTTAGTTGAAAATGATTGCACTAGAGACACTTGAGTTGCAAATTTTGCTGCTTTTCCATTTCCTGCTCCCAACTCATTTGCCACTCTCACTCTGTAAAACCCATTAAGAAAGGGCAGAGTTTATAGTACTATCATTAGCAGTTGTACAAATTGGTTTCGAATTTCATTTCATATTACCATTATCTAAACGACATATTCACAACTAAACCTCTCAAGAAACTAGTTGTTTTCAGGCTGGAGCAAAGCACAACCCCAAATGATAAATAAAATTTATATGTTATTCAGCAGAGAGTACATGAACAAAATAAGCACAATTTTACCAGAGCTAGGGTGTAAACGACCCAAGCTACTCGCGAGCTGCTCAGAGCTCGCTCGGTAAAAGTTTGTTTACGACTCGACAATAAATGAGCCGAGTTATTATTGAGCCGAGTTTGAAAAAAATTTGAAGCTCGATTTCGTAAACAAGCCGAGCTTGAACACTGGAAAGCTCGACTTGAAAAGCTCGCGAACGGGGTTCGTTTGTGTGTTCGTGAATAGGCTCGATTATAGGCTCGTGAACAAGCTTGTTTACTAAGCTCGTGAACAGGCTCATGAACAGGCTTGTTTACTAAGCTCGTGAACAAACTCAATTGCAGGCTCGTTTACTAAGCTCGTGATCAGGCTCGTTTAATGTATTCTTATATAATTATATACGAATATACACTAAATAGCTTGAATTTAACATCATTTATATTATTAT
>CAODLS010959917.1:0-17836 GCA_948243855.1 Flueggea neowawraea | reverse complement strand
AAACAATAATGTCAGGACTTTTCTTTTAGGAAACTATACTTAGTTCATAAATTCAAGAACTTTACCTATTCCTAAAAATAAATTGAACTCTCAAATGTTCAACAGTAAAGAAAAGAAATGAATGAACAAAAATTTTATAATATTCTGAAATGTAGCACATGACAAGAAAGCTTACCATCCGCTTGCAAAGTTCATCGGTCTTTGCTTGGAAAGACTGGTATCTGCTCACTTGTTTGTCAAGCAAAGACATGAACAATCGTAACCCCTTCATCTCATTTTCTGCAGTGTCATTTTGCTTGTGATCTTCCCCATCTTCTTGCTTCCCTGTCAATCTCTCAAGCACTAAAAGTTGCTGCTTCAACCTCTTCATCTTGTAAGATACGCCGAAAGCATGAAGATCCATCCTCCATGGAGGACTATTCGCCTTTGTCAATTGCTGGCTAGGCGAAGCCCATTTTTCATCATTGTTGATCTCCACATGACGTGCACTTTCACCATTACTGAGCCCTGGTCAGAAACATCTTTCTCTTCTTCAAATTCTTTTTCTGGGGGTTGAACAGCATTTTTTGACTGATTAGGAGGGCCATCTTCATCTTTTTCAGCATCATTCTCTTGACGTGTTTCAGTCAAATTCACTTTTGATTCTTGCTCCCTCTCTGCTGATTCTTGGGTTACAATCTCAGTTTCAGACACCATGCAATCATGTGCTAATGCTGGATCACGCAGAGAAGAGGAATTTAAATCTGCATTCGGGGAAGTTTGTGGTCTTATTTTAGTTGTTAACTGCTCCTTGAGTGCATTTATTTCTTCCTGCTTCTCCAATAACAAGGCTTCCAATTTCATGTTCCCATGCCTGAGCTGCGAAACATCCTGGTTCAGTCCTTCGATGTGAGACTGCAGCCGCCTTGATTCTATTTCTATGCTCAGCAATCTCCAACTAAAAGCTTGCAGTTTCTCATCTTTGAGTCTCATTTGCTCCACAAAAGCTTCTAATTCTGCATGATGCCTCTTCTCAATTACTGTGGCGTACTTTTCAGCTTCTGAACGAACCCACCCTTCTAATCGCTTTATATCAGCTGCAATTGCTTCAAGGTTAGTTAAGAAAGGATATATGCACATTACACACACCAGACAGATCAATGAGTTCATAGCCAATAAATTATTAATTGTTTGCTTACCTAGTTCCTCATTACCCTCTGCAGAATATCGGTCTGAAAAGGGAGAAAGAAACTCCAAATCCTTCCGAAATTCAGGATTCTCATACTCGAGTACATAATCAGCTGCCTGTGATTTGCCTTTTCCAATTTGTGATGATCCTCTTTCAAATGAAAGATCATCTGATCTTGAATTTGTTTGGTGAGCAAACATACTTCTCAATGAATGCCGTTCATGCCTAGGCTCAGATGCCGCTTTCCATCTTTCTGTTTCTAGTTCAGCTTGTTTCCTCTTAGCCTTTGATAATTTAACTTCCTTTAAGAGCATTTGCTTCTCGGCAGTATCCAGCTTGGATTTCCTCAACATTGCAGACAAGATCTTATCTTTTTGTTCTATATCCTTTCGGATCTTTACAACTTCCATGGATAACTTTTGAGCCAACAGAACTGATTCCTCCTTCTGCTCTAACACAGAATCAAGCTCTTCCCTTTTGGCTTCAAGTTTCCGAAATGCTCTGCTCATCTCGGCCTCAAGTTGTCGTTGGTTTGACACCAGCTCGAGGAAGGCGGTTTTGTGCTTCCAAAGGTCAGTGGAGTGCTCTTGAGCTTCACGTTTTGCGGATTCTCTCAATTCTTCTGTAGCTTGTTCAGCTTTCTTCAACTTCTCTTCCAGTTCTTTCCTCATATTCTCCTCTTCCTCTAAAACTTTATCCTTAGACTGGATCAAGTCCTCCATTTCCTTCAGTTTATCATTCATCTCAGAAATAGCCCCCTCTTTGTTTCTCTCAAGAACCCTCAATTCGTGCAAAAGAGCTCCAATATGCTGCCTGAGCTTCTTCCTTTCAATCAACCAACCCTGCTCTTGTGATGCAAAGATGCCTACAACTCTCTCATTTGCTTTTGCATCCTCACGCCTCATTTGCTTTAGCAATTTAAGTTCCTTTTTTGCAGCCTCAAGCTTACGAAGAAGATCCCCGTGCCCGCCATTTGATGCCTCTCTCTGGATTCTCCACACCAGCAATCCCAACAGATGGGTACTTCCTTGAAGCATTTTATCACACAATTGAGACAGTTTCTCTTCTTCTTTCTCAGGTCTTGACAAGAAACCAAGAGCAAAAAATGCACACGAAACACCAAAATACAGTGAATTGAAGGCATCCTTCTTCTCTCCCATGTCAACGACATGAGAACCAGAGATCCCCTTTTCCTCCATTACTCGAAACCTCGTTTCTTCTCCTTTCGTAAACGTACACAAAAATAAGAATCAGATTCAACACACAATGGAAAGAAAAACATGTTGTCATTCCATACATTAATTCACACTTGATAAAGATTGAATCTTTCTAGAGAAATTAGCTTATTGGCTGTGCAATAATGACCAATTGCAATTGGAAGGTACATAGACACCTAACGCCTAATGGTACAGTAAAAATAATTGAGGCGTAAAACAACACACTATATGACAACAACATGGAACAGTACACCAAATGCACAGAAATAAACTTACAGAAACGAATTCTCCAACTTGAAAGTCGCAAACTTTACTGTTTGGGGAGAAAAATTGGAGCTTTCTTATCCTTCAGTGAAGACTCCAAGACCCAACTGCAGATTTCTGAGAAACTTCCACAGCACTAATGATGTGAAGGTGAGCCATGACAAAAATGGCCAAGAAATGCCAAAAACATGTGTGAATAGAAGTATGGAACATGGGCAGCATTGCAAAATCAATTGGAGAGAAGAAGAAAGATTTGGTATATAACAGATACAGAAAGGAAGAAAGTAATGGATCAAAAAAAAGGTCCCTGGTTTTCAGTGAAAGAGAGGCCCAGGTATCCCCCATCAACTTCCACAACTTTTTTCTTGCTTTTTAGGTGGTTTCAGCCCAGTTCATAAGTGTTATGGAAACAAAGGCACTAGATTCCTGGTAGTTTAGCCCGTCACCATTACTAAATAAGATGTATTTCTCTATCACCACAGCTTTTGGAATATTATTGTATTTATCCAGAGTGGCTTGTCTGTTTAATATCAATGCATTACAAATTTTTCATCAAAATTAGTAACACTGTTCAAAAACATTTATCAGTCACTTACTTTCTGTTACAAATTATTGCACACTATGAGAAGGAAAAGTTTGCAGACACCTCTTCCCCACCTCATGAAATTAAAGTCAATTATCCTGGTTCGTATCAAAATTGCAAAATATGAACTACATAAATATGGACCACAATATTGATCCAGATAAAAAAAGGGGACCACAATAGTCCTTACACTATTCTATAGATGCTTCATCTGGGAAATAGAGGCTTCCTCTAAACTGGCTTAACCTTTACAACTTTTAAAATTTGTATAAAAATAACGTAATGCAGTTTTGGTTGTGATATTCATTCCAATGTACGTGTCAATGGTTTATTTATTTATCTTTTTTTTGGTCAAGGTATATGGGTTACGTATGTAGTCTAAGAATTGGTGTGATCAAATTGTGCAAAATTAAAAGAGAAAGCAATCAAGAACATCACTGTCAGTACACACTCATCACGATGGAGCCACCTGAGAAAACCAATTTGTTCATGGGTCCAAGATGAATTGGCTGCATTGGTTGAGACCTGTAAAGGAGGAGTTTGTTTCACAAAGCATGTACAAATCCATTTGATTAAAGCTTTTTCCTTTTATTATTGTGTGTTCTGTTTATCAAGTCCAGTGACACCAGAGAATCAAGTTTTATATTCCAAATTGAAGATCTGCCCTCGGATTTTGGAATTGTGAAGTTGTTGTGTTACTTGTTTATGATGCCTAATTTATATGCAAAGTAATCTCTTTCTCTCACAAGGCAGACATTAAAACATGCACAACTTGCATAGCTATGGTAGTGTCATGTGTGGCCAATTTGAGTTAATAGTATGGGCGTCCATTTTTTCCACCATTGATTGTCTATAAAAGAGTTTTCTCGAGGGCTCCATCTTAAGTTGTGAGTGAATTGTACCAACATGGTTTCTTACCATCTTCATCAACTTAAAGCATGTCAATGGAATGCCAAGCTCTTTACTCAATATTAATTTTAGATTGTAAAAAGGTATTATTTTACTTTTTGTTATTAAAACATATTAAATTAAACCCTCACCTTCCATATAAAATGAACAAGGTGATTGTTTAGTAGTTTAAAAAGCCATTTATATAAATGAATAAGATGATTGTTTAGTTATTTGAAAATAATTTTTTTATAGTAAAAATAGTGATTTAAACCATAAAAAAATTGGTGGTAAAATCAACTTTATGGTTAATAAGTTGTAAATTTGATTTGCGGCGAGAGGGAAAAAAAAAACATAGGAGGAACATATTTTGATTAAAAAAATCAAACACAAACACGGTGAGTGCAACTGAGGCCCAAGGAAGACATTGGATCTTTGTCCAGTTAAAACCCTTAAAGGCCTTTTGAGCCCTTTTTGGTGTCTTCCGAGAAACTTTAATTTTTAAAAAAGAAGTCTTTTATTGTTTAAGCCGTCGCCGTGGTTTATGTAGGAAATTTATTTTTCCCCGTTGATTCATGGGTGCTCAAAATCGATTCTCGTTGCCATCGCAATTGGAGATTTGAAATCAAGGTGGGTAATTGAAGTTGTTGTAATTCTATAGTTGCTTGTTTGAAAGTATAGTTTCTGTCAAGTTTCTATTACATTTTCGTTTTTAAATTTTTTATACCTATATATTTGATGTTTGTCTATCGAGTTGACAGAAGACTATATATTATTGCACCGAATATTATTTGTTTTTATCGGACATTGAATTCATAACTATTTACTCTATTAATAAGCAACAAGTTTAGATATTGAATCACGACTATTTAACACCAGCATTGATGCTATCAATAAGTTACAATCTTACCGGTGAGAGTTCTTAGACTCTCTCTTTTCATTTGTCAAGGCTTTTTTTTAAATTTCATTTCATGTATGCATCTGTTTCTCGAAGGTTGCATTTAGTTCCGTCGTGGCTCTATATTATTTCGATGACGTGGCAAAATCTGGGTGGATAGCATTCACACCGAACGCTCCCTCCGCCTCCCACATAACGTCGCATCTTAAAATTTCCCTCTCTATTCTAACGACTTCCTCGATTCTTCCACTTCATTCAATCAAAATTTTCGACTCCAAAAAAAAGGCACGAATTTCCATTCGGTACTCCAATCGGGAACCTTCGAATCAATTGAATTTCCCTGTTATAGATCAGCGAACTAATTCTAGGGTTTAGAGGGATCGAAAATGGAGGAGCTTCCTCTACCTGCGATCTTCGAAGAATCTCTGAAGATCCATCTCGCGGCCACTGAGTCTGGTGCCGATCAGGTATGCGGCAATTCTCGTCCTTTTAATCACGCGTTCGTCGTCGTTAATTTATTTTTTCATATTTGTTTTTTTGTTTTTTGACAGGAGACTGTGAGAAAGGGTTGTGAGGCGCTGGAGAAGTGCGAGGAAATGATAAGCAAGTTAGGGCTGTTCTCTGCTAACGAAACAAAGGATGACATCAGCACCACCAATCTCAAATATATTCTTGTATATTTTCATCTCTTCTCTTATTACATTGTTTAATTTATCACAAACTTCTAATTTATTTGTGTATTTTATAAATTGCAGGTACCTTTTTATTTGGGTGAGCTGAAGGAAAAAATAGTGCAGGATGATAGGATTCAAATAATCAAGGCGTCCCAAGCTAAGCTAAAGGTGATAAAAGTGCTTTGTTCTCTTTGTGAGTCTACGTAGCAATATTTTGTTGCTATTGATACATTTATTTCAACTGTTTGTAGGTTTTTGCTTTTTTTTTTTTGGGAATTAATTAAAGGTAAAACTTGTATTAGGAATTCCTTTCATTCTGTGAGGTAATGGAACTTGTGCCAGAAGAATTGCAAACATCATCTCAAGCTGGTTCAAATGCATTTGCTGATAAAAGAGCTCAAAAGGTAGGATGTGAACCCATCAAAGGTTTTGTTCTTTTTAGTGCATAAGGTTAAATGAGGTGTTTAGGATGTCTACGTGTTATTTTATGCGCTTTTTGTGCAGATTGCTCGTTTCAAACGCCAAAGAGCTGCAGAAGCGAAGCTCTTAGAGATAATGGAAAGGAAAGAGAGGCGTGGTCGATCAAGTAGAGCAGCTGCTTTGTCCACTCCAGTTGAGGCTGGGGAGGAAGATGTGCTAGATGATGATGGGGAAGAAGAACGTGAGGTTAGTTCTTCCAGTTAATGCGATGGGCTATTATGAAGGCAAAATGACATTGTTATAGTCTATATTTCATTTATGCCATATCATATTATCTTATTAGTAGCAATTATTCAGCCACTGGGTAATGCATTTTCTTGAGAAAGAGTCCGATTGTCAGGAGAATGTCTCTACACCTTGGTTCTGAAATTTTGATGATCTTCTTATGCAGGCCTGGCTCACTACATTATCATTGAACATCTGTAAGGTTGGTCTGACATTCCCTTAGTAGCATTCATGTTTCCTTTTCAAAGCTGATAGTGCTTTGGCTTCTCATTTGAAGTCTTTTATTGCACATGTTGCAGGCATTTGATTTACTGGAAATGTTAAAGCGAGAGGAGGAGATGCTCTCTGCTGTCAAAGAAAGACAACTTAAGGTATGTCCAGTTTACTGTGATTAAATGTCAAGTAGTTTAGAGCCAAGTGTATACTATATGCTGTATTATATTCTTCACCTCCATTGCGTTGTGGCAATTTTTGCACGTTTCGACAAGTTAACATTTAATGTTTTTATGTTTCTTTGAGTTTGCAGTCACTTTGCCTTAATTTATATTTTTTCACCAGAAAGAAACAACATTTTTCTAATTTTTCTCCATATTGTATGCCCCACTAAGCCAAGTTGATTACCTTAAAGTATCACGTTGCATTTTATCATCCTTGTTATTGTAGTTTAGCTGCATTATGTAATTCACATAATTTGGTTCGATGCCAGCATCCGTATTATGAGCTTAATGTGGAAGAATTTATTTTTGTTGTTCTTCTCCATATGTTTCAGGAGGGGGATAAAGAATTTTCACAGGCTATTCTTGATGAACGAACGAAGAGAGCAGAAGATTGGCATCGTAATGCTGCCACCCGTTCACAATATACTAAACCAGCCCAACCTATCACGTGTGCTACTTTTGCTCAAGATGTTTTAGAAGGGCGGGCAAAGGCTTCACAGGCGCATGAGCACAAGCACCAACCAATGATTTTTGGACCTGCAAGTCTTGTGAATGGCGGCCTAACAACTGAGAGGGATAGGATGGCAGCAAAGGTTTTCCAGCCGTATCATAGGTAAGACTCAGTCTGCTAACAAAACTTATCCAAACTTGATGTTTATTGCACAAGTTAAAATTTGTTTTATTTTCAGCTTTTAGGACCTTTCGTAGGAATTTGAAGAAGATGGACTTCTTTGAAATTAATTAAGATTTTTATTTTAAAAAATGGATTTTGATGATTCCTTTGCCTCTGATATTGTAAATGTTTTATATAGATATACTAAAATGAACATTAATATGGTAGGCTGCCAACTATGAGCATAGAAGAAGCTGGGTTAAAGGAGATGGAAATTATGAATAAATGGCAAGAGATGAACGCCAAACTCATGGAGGAAGGAAACTCTGCTTGGTACAAGGACAATACAAAACCAAGAACAAGTGAAGAAGAGGAAGACGAGGATGATGATGCCGCTGTAGAGAAGGCAAGAGCTTGGGATGATTGGAAAGATGATAATCCCCGTGGTGCTGGCAATAAAAAGCTCACTCCTTGTGGTTGAGATGGCAGGTTGATCCGTATTGGAGATGCGTTAACGGTTCTAGTTTACTTGCCAAAGTTTTTTGTTCCATAGATAAATTATTGGCTTTACAAATTTTTGGTTTGATGTTTGGTCAATTAATAGCATGTGTGTATTGTATTGGCAATTGATAATTCTGTTTTCATTTATGTCGATAGCGAACTGGAAGACATTTATTGTCGATGTGATTGTCAATTCCATCTCTCTTGTTTGTTTGGTGTAGTTTGCGTATAGATGGAGTAATAACAAGTTTCTCTTCGGAGCTAGTGTCATTCTGATACGAAGCATTTGGATTCGTGGATTCATTTTGTCCTATTTGACCTCTAGGGTAGGGATTTCCATCCCTTCTGTTCCCACTTATTATGAGACATTTGTAGATTTTATGGAGGTGACGATGCAATTTTACAGATATATGCAATGACGGCCAAGACTGACTCATAACACCATCCTTTCTTTTTGATAATGCAGAAGTCTTTGTGTTACTGGTGATTGAACAACACCAAGCTTACACAATTTCCAATTCTGTGGGTGTATTACTCAACCAATAATGAATAGGATCGACAAAATGTATATTATGACGAGCTGTCCGGCATAAACATTTGACGAAATTTACGATCAGCTAAAATAGCTCATTAATAACACCATCTTCCACAGACAAATGTTGGTAGAAGACAGCGTCAGATCCAATTTTAATGCGGTTTTGTGCACATGATTACATTTCTACTTAGCTTGTTCTTGCAATCTTCCTGAAATCCAAGTCCTCGAAGAAGCAATATTTAGGAGGCTGTTTTATATAAAAGAAATGAACCAAAGCAAGGAAAGAAAGGATAATTCTCACCAACAAATCATCTCATCCAAAGTTGAAACTCACCACATCAAAAGACAAAACAAACAATATGAACCACGCACCTATCATAAATTAAATTATAGAAATGCATCAGATTTATATTCTATACAATTTTGACTACAGTCTCATATCACAAAACAGAATCTACAAATTCGACAAATTAAGGAAAGATTATTAATAAGATAGATTTGAATTCTATAGGAGTTAAATCAAGTCAAATTGCGTCTTCCTTCTCCTGCTACTTCAAAGACATTCGTAGACGTATATGTTATGGAGAGGTGGACGTGCAATTTGACAGATAAGAAATGACAACAGATGGTTGTGAGGATAAAATCTTGTTGGAGGGGTTAGATCTAATTTTAATGAAGTAGCGCGCATCGCATGATTAACGTTCTATGTGGCTTTTACTTGTAGTCTTCCTGAAATCCAAGTCAGCTTGAAGGGAAATTCTTGCCTAAATTTAGTGTATATCTTTATTCATACACTAAATCAATTGACAATTAACACATGAGCAGTGCACAAAGTTTGGCGCTAACGCCAAATATTTTGCGTTGGCGTAAAACACAACACAGACCCACAGATCGACTATTAATTAGCTTAGTGCATAAGTAGAAACATACATCAAACTTAACCAAGAATTTTTCCAGCTTGAAACTTTATAACTTGAGGTTGACATCTCGGGAAGAGGAACATCAGGCCATGACCATGAGTTAGCTTCATCGGCCAGTTACAAAAATACTTCCGTTTAGACAATTAATTACAAATAAGTAGCTCATTTTTTTTCTCACATCATACTATAATTTTTCTTACATCATATATAAAGCCTATTTTTCTTACATCTCATAATACAAAAGGCTATTTTTCTTACATTTTTTACAATAATTCATTTTTATTTTTTTTTCAGTTTTAGTTTTTGTATTTTGTTTTTTTATTTTAATCATTTTTTGTTTTTTAAATTACTTCATTTTTTAAAATCAACTAAAATTAACTCTACAAATTTTTTAAAAAACCTTAAAATCAACCTAATATCAACTATATATAAACTCTACATAAACTTTTTTAAAATCAACATAAAAACAACTCTACAAAAAAAATTTAAAACCTTAAAATCAACCTAATATCAACTTTATATAAACTTGACATAATTTTTTTTAGAATCAACCTAAAATCAACTCTAACAATTTTTTT
This sequence comes from Flueggea neowawraea, assembly GCA_948243855.1. Lineage (NCBI taxonomy): Eukaryota > Viridiplantae > Streptophyta > Magnoliopsida > Malpighiales > Phyllanthaceae > Flueggea > Flueggea neowawraea. The sequence goes on along the minus strand of CAODLS010959917.1, from coordinate 7,855 downwards.
AAAGCCTTAAAATCAATATAATATCAACTTTGTATAAACTCTACATAAACTTTTTTAAAATAAACCTAAAATTAACTTTACATAAACCTTTTAAAAACCTAGGACAACATAGGAACAATTTTTTTTTTTATTTTTATATTTTTAGAATTTACTCTTTTTTCATTTTTTTCTACTTTATTTTTCTTTCCTTTCTTAGTTTTTCGTTTCAAAATTTTTAAAAATCAACAATAAATTTTATCAACCTTAAATAAACTTAAGATAAACTTTATTTAAACTTTTTTAATATTTTTTATTTTGTTACTTTATTTAAAATTCAAATAAAATTACAGAAAAATTAAAAATAATTTAAAAATTAACATTTATTTATTTTTTGTCAAATAATAGAATGAATTTTTTTAAAAAATAAAAAAATAAAAAAAGGAGGTGGCTAGGGTTACTAAAAACTTAACATTTTTAGGTCATTGAAAATGTTGTTTAAAAATTTTGAAAACAAATTACATTAAGTTTATATAAGTTTATATGAAGTTTATATTTTAAGTTTCGATTGAGATTGTTTGTCAAAAAAAAAAAGTTTTATTAAGATTATATAAAGTTGATACAAGTTTATATGAAATTATATAAAGTTCATATTAAGTTTATAATTGGTTGTTTTTTAGTTGCCTTAAAGTTTATTAAGCATATTTTGAAGAATGTTTTTCGAAAAGTTAATTTAAAGGTTTATTTTAAGTTGATAGTTAAAGGCATTATTAAGTTTAACTTTTCAAAAAGTTTGTTTCAAGTTTATATTAAGTTGATATTTAAATTGAAAAAAGTAATCTAAAAAAATTAAAAATTAAATGAAGAAAGTATATTTCAATTTGATATTAAATTAATAATTTATTTGAAAAAATTATCTAAAAAAATTTAAAAGACTAAAATGAAGAAAAAAAATAAATAACAAGGACTAAAATTAAAAAAATATATTTAAACAAATTTAATTTTAAAAATTAAAATTAAAATTGTCTTTAAATAAATATTTCTGAAAATTTGTCGACAAAATATTAGCATTCAAAATAAGTTTATTAAAATAGAAAAAAAAAAGGAGTGGCTAGGATTTCTCATGGTGGCCAGATCTGGCCGCCACCCTAGATGCCAGATCTGGCTGCCACGTATCACGATCGTCAAACGAGATCGAGAGCGAAGTAGAGTGAGGACGGGAGAAGGACAACCGGAGGAGACAAGATCGAAGTGCGATGTGGCAGAAGAGCAGATCTGACATCGACAAAGAAACCGAGGAAGACATCGAAGGATAAAGATTGCAATGAGGAGAGGAGATACAAGACGATGATGCCATGGAAGGTGGGCAGAAAATAAGACGAGACGGAGAGACTGAGAAGGAAAGAGGTGGTGGACAAAGGAGCAACGAAGGAGAAAGAGGTCGAGAGGACAGAGGCGAGATCGAGTGAGAGAAAGAGAGAGAGGAAACGCGGGGAGTGACACAGATGGAGACGAGAATAGAGGAAAGATGTGGCGAAGGAAAAAACTGAGAGCAGAGAGGCGTCCAAAGTGAGAAAACGAAAGGGGGAGGCAGCAGAGGAAAGGGAGGAACCGAGAAGGAGAGAGGTGGACGGAGGAGAGGGGCGACAGAGGAAAGGAGGATGGAGTAGGTGGGCATTGGAGGATGAGAGAGGTGAGAAGAGGAAAAGAGAGAGAAATAGATGAGAAAAGTTGAAAGAAAAAAATGCAAAAAAGACCACTAACACTAAAACAATCCAAATTCCGTACAGATTAAGAAATAGATCCGTTGAAAGGGTAATTTGTGGGCTGAAAATTAAGAAAAATAGTCCATCATCGTTAGCTTGTAATTGATAGTGCAAATTGAAGTTGGGAGTGTAATTAATCCTAGCTTTATTTGCAATGTGCTCCACCCTACCAAAATAAGGAAGCATACTTATCAAGTTATTCTAAGCCTATTAACAATTATAATTTTTCTTATAATAAAATAAAATCTTTTCCACTTTATTCCAGTTACAAAATCTATTCACTAAGAATGTGACTTCTTATAACTCATTACTATGCAATTCTCATTATGCCATGTGTCATTTTTACATAGCAATGTGTCTAACGCCTTTAACCTCTTGGTCTTTTAGACTATGCCACGTTCGGGTTGGACTTTTCCTTGGCTTATGGTTTGTTTCCTGGTTTGGTTTGGGACTTTTCCTTGGCTTATGGTTTGTTTCCTAGTTTGGTTTTGTTTTGTTGTAAGTGGGTATATATATAAATTCCAGGCCAGACCTATTTTTAGCAAACTAAGGCCTAACCTGTAACTTACTTCGGGCCAATTTTTTTAGCCCGACCAGGCCCTGTGGGTTAAAAAACTCAACCCTAAAGGGTCGGGTTAGGGCCAACCTATGAGCCGGGCTAAAATGCCCAGCCCTAATAGTCAAAAACACTTTAGCAAACAACCAAAACAAACACCCAGCATTTAATAAAAAATCACAGTACTCAACCGAACATGAATTAGCATTTCTTTCACTTCCAATTCCATTGGCCAAAATTACAAACACTCGATAGCTGCAAACATAAATAACACTTCTTTAATTCATACACCAAATTACAAACCATTCCTAATAAACCACAAAAAAAGCACAAAACCAACCGAACAATAATAGTCTAAAAAGTAATCAAAGTAAAGAACCCAACAGATTCCTAATTCAAACATCAAAGTCCAAAAATCCTAAGAGGAAGTTTGGCAGTCTAAGAATTGAGCCAAGAATTGTGGAATTGGGCCCAACTAATTCCAATTCTGTTGTTTGACTAACCAACAGAATTTACAATTTCAATTCCATGCTCCATTCCTTGGAATTATAGTTAGACATGCTCCAATTCTTAGCCATCTCCCTAAGAATTGTCAATTCAATTTTTTTTTATCTTAGATCTCAAAAAAATGAAATTGATAAAAATTGAAGACAAAAGTCCTGGATCTAAACGATTTTTTTACCTTCGTTGTTCTCTGTGAACTCTTCCACGAAATTCGCCACATTTTCGTCTCTCTTCGAATGAGGTCCACCTCCGACACCAAAGAGAGAACACCATCGAGAGACAACGCGATTTGGAGCTTGCTTTCTCGTCATCGCATTTTGGAGCAGAGAAGCAAAGCTTAGATCTCTGACGATGGAGATCGCATAAAGGGACGGAGAGAAAGACAGAGGCAGTGGTGGTGTAGATGAAAGGAGGGAGGAAGAGAGAGAGAGAGATGGGAGGGAGGGAACTAAGATCTATTTTAAGAAAGAGAAAACTTTTAAAAAAGTTTGCGGAGGTTGGGTATAAAAAAGATAATTGTTGGCATGTCGAATTAAATAAAATGGTTACTCCATGCCACATAAATTAAAAAGGGAAAATTTAACATTTATACTAAATTAAAATTACAATTGGGCTTTTACCATGCACAAAATATATTTTGACAAATAGAAACATGTTTGAAACATCTAGCAAAAATACCAGATTTTTAATTGACCGAGAATTTTAGATATTTTCCCAAAAAAACACAATATTTTTGCGAGAAATTGATCTTTTCGTGAAAAAAGATAAATTCCAAGTTAAAAAAAATCTGATCTTTCATAATGTATCCGGTGGTACCCAAAACGTATCCGATGGTATCCAAATGTCTTCAAGTCACAATTTTTTTTTATGTAAAATTCAATTTAATAATTTTTTATATAATATTTTTTTTAAAATTAAATGCCTGCAAATTAAAACTTTTGATATAATTTTTACAATTTTTTTCAATAGTCTCCAAAATGCATCCAAATCTCAATTTTTTTATAGTATCCAAATGTATCCAAATTTCAATTTTTATATAATTTTGTCTAATATTTATATTTCTTAAATTAATTTTAAGTATTTATATTTATTATTTTTGTTTTATTTTATTTAGTAAAAATTAATTTGGTACTCAGTGGTTTACGAATGTATCCAAAATGTATTCGTAGGTATGTATATACAAGTCTCCAAATGATCCATCCCTGCACAAAATAAATATAATTCAAACAAATCAACCAAAGTCAATTACAACAATAAAAAAGGACTTTTATCAAAAAAAATTGTGGGCAATTCTGTATTATAACAAAACCAAACAAAAGGCAGCAACTAGGCTTCAACCTTAGCCGTCACCCCTGATCTCCTCCACATCGTTGTCCACGTTAGTCGCAAAGCAAGAAGCGCGATGCGGAGGAGACAGGAGGAGGTGAGACAGAGACGAAGAAAGCGACGTAGAGGAAGAAGCATGACGTGAAGAGAGAAGCCAATGCCGGGGAAGAAGCACGACGTGGAAAAGGAAGCTGACGCGGAGATCCATTCGAACACTGTGGAGACCCAAAGCGAGGGCATGGAGATCGAAGTCGAGGAACGCCGAGATTGAGAGAGAAGAGAAAAGAGAGGACAAAGAAGGCGACGAAAGCCAAAGGGGGACCAGACAAAAGAGAAATGAGGAGAGCTAAGACAAGATGGGAAGGCTGGATGGCGGCAGAAGTTAGACAGAGGGTGGCTAGGGTTTGAAGAGATTGAGAGAGGAGTGGAGGAGAGAGAAAGGAGAGGAGGGGAGGAAGAAATGATAAGAGAGAAAATTTGACAAAATGAGATAAAAAATTGACTTTTATTTGACCAAATCTGGTATTTTTCACCTAAAGAATTAAAAATATAGTATCTGGATAACTGAACATTAAAATTATTGGCATTCTAATAATTAAGAAATATTGTCTTCTTTTTGTCAAAATTTTAATTTTAATTTGGTCTGGTGTAATTAACTAATTAAAAAAACAAATGTAATTAAAAAAACAACTAGAAGACCAAATGCAATAATTGATTTGGCCTTTACAATTAACATGATTCATTGTATGTAGACATGGGGCCAGGTTCATTGAACGTGGTCATCCCAATTTCAGTGTTGTTGGGCACTGCCTGTTCTCCACATCTTTGCCCAAGTTTGTCGGAAACGACGGAGGAGAAACTGAAAAGAGATTTGTCAAAATTGGAAACACTATCCGTACATTATTTAGATCGAGTGCAATGCACGTTCAGTGAGTAGGATGTGGGCGTGGCTTTCTTCGTCTGCCACGCTAAATCCTCCTATAGCCGCATGGATCCCACATGTAAAATTGGAATGTAATTGACCAGGCCGAGTGAATGTGGACGAGTTCCCTAATTGAATGAGATTTACATAATCACAATAAATTAACACGGTTCCTATCTCGCTGAACTTGTACCAGTAAATAGGGACGATTCATTCGTAATCAATCATTTTTGAGAAGTCTACAGATGACTCATCTTCGCCTCTAGTACTTTATTTATAGTACCGCCTTTCTTCTCAAAAATGATTTCCATATCACCATCATTTTTATTTATTTTTAACTGTCGCCATACCACCATCATCGTGTCGACATATATTACCAACCAAACAGTAAAGTGAAAAGACTGCCAGCTGCACCTTCCATCTCTGTAAAGCCCCTCCTCTCCATTTCGTACAGATTTCATATCCATATACTTGCGCAATAATTAAGAAAATGTATAGAATAGCCTTAGGTGTGGAGCATACATCACCCGTATTGAACACCTTAAAATACACGGTGGTGATATGACGGCCCATAACAATTATAACATTCCCATGGGTGGTATGAGGTTCAAAAGGTTTGGTGCAGCATTAATGGATGAAGCGGCTCGTTCGAGGCTTTGTGAGAGTAGTGGAAGCGAGTACGACTCATCCGACACCCCTGATCTCTTTGATCTTGTCAATTCCTTCATCGAAATAGAATGCTGTACAGCTGATGTTGATCAAGAAAATGATTCTCAACCATGTCTAGTAGCCGATCATACAAATTCCTTGTCTGATTCTGAGATGACGACCACAAGGAACATGTTGCTGAATATCTTCAATAACAAAGATGATGATGTCAGGAAAAAGATCGCTGTTGAGACTAAATCCGCTATCGCTGTTGTAGGGGAGAGCCCTCCCAAGGGCTTTAAGCGTAGATTGATGTCCCACTTACGGGACCGAGGCTTTGACGCTGGTAACTAAATATTTTCTTAATTGCCGTCTCATAGATTAATTACTTGCATGTTATTAATTTTACTGTAATTGCCTCGAGTAGCTTGCAGTTAATGTATATATATTACCACAGATTTTTGTTGGGATAACTCTCCAAATCCCACATCAAGTAGGAAAAAATTTGGAAAAAAAAATTCTCCCACATTGCTTAGATGTAAGAGTGAGAAGGGGTATTCTCCCTATAAATAGGCCTTGAGCCAAAGTTATTTGGCATCGCAAATCCTAGACTAATTAATTAGAGAGAGTGACTTTGGGTTTGTGAGAGTGAAGAGGGTTTTTATAATTTTGTCCGTTGTAATCTTATTTTAGTGGAGTTCGTGAATGTAAGTTTATTGAGAGACCAAACAACGTTAAAAATTTTGTAGGTTGTTCTTTTTTTCTCTATTATTTATTTTCTTGTGTGGGGTTTGATTGTGTGTTTGGGTCTCAATAAGTGGTATCAGAGCTAAATGCTCGTTCCAGGAAGGATAATAGAGAAAGAGTAGAAGCAGAGTTGCAAAAAAGATGTTGAATACGACATTGAAGTACGAGGTTCCATTGTTTGATGGAAAGAGTAATTTTACGCTATGACAGAGCACGATTCAAGACTATTTGGTGCAGCAGGGTCTTGACATTGCTTTGGAGGTTGAGAAACCTAGCAGTATGAAAGATGGAGACTAGAATACGATTCAAAGGAAAGTTGTCAGCACTATCAGGTTAGCACTTACTCACCAAATTAAAATTACTATGTTGAAGGAGACATCTCCTAAAGTTCTGTGGAAGAAGTTGGAAAGCACTTATTTGTCGAAATCGTTGACTAACTGATTGTGTCTGAAGATGAATTTGTATACTATGAGAATGGATGAAGGAGGTGATATTCTCAACCATATTAATAATTTTAATCAGTTGGTTTGTCAGCTATTGAATTTGGATGAGAAAATTGAGGAAGAGCAGTTATTGCTTTTGTTAGCATCATTACCTAAATCTTTCAAGCCATTGGTGCAAACGATGTTAGTAGGAAAAAATACTTTGCAATTGAATGATGTGATGACGGTCTTGAAGGAGAATGATAGGATGATGAGGGAAGATGGTGGTGGTCCTCAAATATTGATAGCTGCAGGAAGTGACGAAAGATGGAGGAATCGCAAGAAGGATGACCGTGGTGGAAGATCGAGATCTCGGCCTAGAAATATTAGTATTGTTGAGTGCTTTTATTGTGGAGAAACCAGTCACATGCAATCTTGCTGCCCACACTTCAAATAGGACTTGAGGAGTCTACAAGGTATGATAAAGGGTAAGCAGAAAGTTGGTGATTCTTCAATTAATGTGGTTGAAGATTATAGTGAGGTATTGTTGACTGCTGCTAATGATCTTGTTGAAGATCATTCTGGTTGGGTGTTAGATTTTGCTGCTGACATGCATATTTGTAGAGATTGGGCTTATTTTGACACTTTACAGGAAGAAGAAGAATTTGACTACATCCATACTACGAGCAAACAAAATTTGAAGATCGAAGGCATTGGAAGAGTTCGCCTGAAGCTCCATAATGGTGTTGTCAAAATACTTGTTGATGTGAATTTGTGCCTTCTGCAAAAGCCAATATAATTTCTTTAGGTGAATTGACATCTCGTGGGTACAAGTATGTTGGTGATTGAGATTTCTGCAAGGTGTTTAGAGGTGACAACTTGGTATTGCAAGGAAGGAAGAAAGGGAAAAATATTTATTATTTGGATTGGTGTTCCCTTAACAATGAAAACAGCAGAACGAAAAAGACGAAGACTCCAAAGAGAGTTC
>CAODLS010959875.1:0-11315 GCA_948243855.1 Flueggea neowawraea | reverse complement strand
ATTGATGAAAGTTTTGATTGCAATCCAGGGAAAACATCCTTATTCGTTTGGTGATAACTCTGTTCTTCCACCTGTGATGGATTTTTGTTTAAAGAAGATAACTGATCCAGAGATGGATCTGTTATCATTTGAGGAATTTTTTATTCAGTGCATGATAATGGTAAAAAGTGTACTTGAATGTAAAGAATATAAACCAAGTCTTACTGGTCGTGTGATGGATGAAAGTGGTATTACCATAGAGCAGATGAGAAAGAACATTTCTAGCGTTGTTGGTGGTCTCCTTACTTCGCTTCTCCCCAATGAACGCATAGTGCTCCTGTGTAATGTGTTAATAAGAAGGTAATGATCCTTTGACCACTACATTATTTGCTTGCGTTTATTTGTTGCCTGCGTTGGATTTGAATCCTAGCATGACTGTGGAGACATTTTTCCTTTCTGATGGTTGTATTTTACCAAAAGATTTATTTCGCTCCTTCCTCTAATTGCGTATTACGAATTATGTGAATCATTCATTCAATTTGTTTCCTGTAGGTATTTTCTATATGCTCTTGCAAAGTATTTGCGTCTGTTTTAAAATTATCCCAATTGAAGTTTTTCTTTTACTAAGGTTTAAAGTTGCATTTGTTCTCAGGGCAAGATGTTTTTGGTTTTAGTCTCTTAGCTTTGCTCAAATGAAAGAACCTTTCATTATCACCAATATATTAATTGTAACTTGCATAAGAGAATTATTTTTGTGTTCAAATCACTTCTTTTATAGTAAAAAGACTGGTGTTTGACAGACTAGATTTTGGAAATTTTGCTATTTGATAGTGAGATGTGCACATTACATGTGGCAGTAAATGCTTTGTCATGGACGGTGCCATTTAATGTGCTTCACTGAAATCTAAGCCGTATTCTTGAAGAACTAATAGAATCATTCTTAAGGTGGTAAATGAATATAGGTATCCATATATGATTATGCCTCTTCCTTTTACTATCCTGCCCTATGGCTAAATTATGCAGATGGAATCCCTTACCACCAGTACTAGCCTAAGGGGTCTACTCACAGCTTTCCCATATTTGTTGCTGCTTTATGCTTGTTAGAGCATGTTTGTTTTAAATTATTGGTGCCCGCATTCTGATATCAAGTTTGACGACATGTTCTTTTCCACGATGTTGTATGCTAAAATCCCAAGTGCTTGGTGAAGCCAGATGGCACATAGATTATGTTATTACTCATGATGCATTGGGACTTCTGGTCCCACTACTGTTTGGATTAGCAGAACCATATAATATAATAGGTGAAAAAAGGCTGGCCGGAGCTGGAAAACTTTTGTTAGGTTTTAGTAAATTCCCTTTAGTGTAGTTAAACTGGAATAGAAATTATAAAAAAAGAACTATCTTCTAGTAGTTAACTTTCACAGATAAATGTGAATTGCTAGTTATCATTTGCACAATATACTGATTTGTTCCTTCTAGGAATCTTCTTAATTTAAAGTTTGATACCTATGCTTTGGCAGATATTTTGTTCTTACAGCAAATGATTTGGAGGTTTGGTATGAGAACCCTGAATCTTTTCATCATGAGCAAGACATGGGTCAATGGACTGAAAAACTGAGGCCTTGTGCTGAAGCCTTGTACATTGTATTGTTTGAAAATCATAGTCAGGTTTGTGGAGTTTGACCTGTATACATCATTGCTAATCATTTTTGTCAGGTGCCTAAAATCGTCTACGGACAATATGAGAAGTAATCTTATATTATTTTAATGTTGCGTTTAGTTGCTGGGACCTGTTGTTGTGTCCATACTTCAAGAGGCAATGGCTGGTTGCCCAGCTTCGGTTGCTGAAATAACTCCAGGGTTGCTTCTTAAAGATGCTGCATATGGTGCTGCTGCTTATGTCTACTATGAGCTTTCAAACTACCTAAGCTTCAAAGACTGGTAAATTCACTCTACTATATTTTTCATAAACCAGTTGACCTTTTATATACTTTAGTGTCATTCTAGGTGGTGTATGTTTTACTCTTTAAAACTAGCATGTTATGTCTCTTTTGCATGCATGTCTCTTTGTGTATATCTTTTTTGTGATTATTTATATTGGCTAGTAGGTTTAAACTGTGCTGGATTGAGATGTTTACGAAAGCAATGCAGATGATTATGAAAATGTGATTTATCTATTGAAGCTTTAACAAACACTGAATCATAAATATAGAAATTTTGCTCTCTCCCTAGTCCCTGGCAACTGGGCATGTTCCCTTTGTCTGTTTTTTGGATGTTTTCTTTTCAGTATAATGCAATGATGAGGATAAGATCGGTACAGTGAATGAGGCTCCCTAAAGTATGAATAATTCAATGTCTTATATTGATGACTAGGGAAGGGATATCATTTAACTATTTAGCTAGATTGTGTACTGGTGGCTCCCTGTTCCTTTTGTAAAGTTACTGAATTTCCTAGTCTGTTTTGATCTTTGCAGGTTGAATGGTGCTTTATCTGTTGAACTCTCTAATAATCATCCAAACATGCGCATCATTCACCGAAAAGTGGCACTAATTCTTGGACAATGGGTTTCTGAGGTAACAGTATTTTCTGAACTGTGCAGAAAAATGTTTGACTTCTTTTGGAAACACAGAATTGATTATAACACAATTGGAAAAGAGCATATCTGCCAAGCTCTTTTCTGTGTTCTCCTTGGTCATACATTATGTTCTGAATGGTCTCCAGAAAGTTAGTGTAATGGCTAGTGACACTTGGTATAGAGGATAGGCAGTTGGAAATTGCTTCCTGCTTCCATATTATTAGAGATGGTCCATATCCAATAATGTGGAAATTATTACTTCCTGCTTCCATATTGTTGATAGTTCAATAATCTGTGATTGCATTCACCTTTTTGTTTATGTACTTGAATTAATCATAAAGGTAAAGTATTGTTGTAGTTTTAAATTTTGCAAAAAAAAAATAAAAAAATCTCATTATGTTTTCCTGCAGTTAAATGAAATTTTAATAGGAAGGTGCAAATGGAAAATTTATATTCTTTATTGACAGATCAAAGATGACACGAAGAGATCTGTTTACTGTGGATTGATCAAACTGCTTCAAGAGAAAGACCTGGCTGTCAGGGTATGATGCATCTACTCCCCTCCATCGTGGAGATCATGTCTCATTACTTCTTTCTCCTTTTTGGTTCTTGGAATGTTGTAACAATGTGTCTGTTCAACTACTGTAATTGCACATTTTTTGCTTTAGCTGGCAGCTTGTCGGTCCTTGTGTTTGCATATTGAAGATGCAAACTTTGCAGAACAAGAATTTAAAGATCTTCTTCCTGTTTGCTGGGATTCATGTTTTAAGCTAGTTGAAGAAGCTGAGGAATTTGACTCAAAGGTAAAATGGTGCTCCTTGTTCTCATTTATGTTCAATGCTGTGTAATCAGTTGTCATGTTTTGTATCTCACAGAGCTTATTGAGACCTATTCACAGTTCACATGACCAGACTTTGCATACATATTTTTGAAGAACACCTGCTACATTTCTCATTTCAGTTTGTACCATGGTATTGCATGCCTGCATTTGATGGGAAAATAACTCCCATTTCTCATCTGATTATGGCAATGCCTGTATTACAATACATTCACAATATTCTAAATATCAATATTGGCTGAAACATGAGGATATGAGGGTAATGCATATTACCACATGCTTTGCTTCGATCATTGAATCTCAGCAATCTATAATCATAAAACAATATGATTATAAAATCAATCAAAAGTGTCTGCTTCCTCTATTTTTGGTATTTTAAAAATTTTGCCTAAACCAAAAGTGCATATGCTACATATAGTGCTCTCACTTTGGCATCTGAATTGTTTGGGCATATCCATTTACGCCCAGCATGAAATGGGCGATGAGCTTATTTTACTTTGTGGATGTTAGTTTTACATATGAAAATCTCTCATTTCTTTTTCTTTTTCAGTGTACACACAAATGTTTTTTCACTGAATTTCTTTTTTACTTGATTTATTTCAGGTTCAGGTTTTGAATTTGATCTCTGTTCTTATTGGACATGTCAATGAAGTTATTCCATTTGCAAACAAGCTGGTCCAGTTTTTTCAGAAGGTATGGTTAGAATAATAGTTACATATAATAATACGATGACGACTTTGGTTACTTGCATTAAAGGATGAGAATGGGAAGTTTATACCTTCGGTATTCTCGTTTTCTTATATCCACCTCATATGAAGTGAGAACCAAGAAATGTTTTCTGCCTTTTTTTGGGTGACAAATTCTCTATTGGCACCATCAATGAATGGTTTGAGATATTGGGCTTACATCCATTTATTCGATTTGTTTTCTCTTCTGAATTTTTTTTTTCCACATAATGCACTTGTTACGAGTACAATACATTGGCTTTGATGGCTTTTTTTTTTTGTATTTCCAAAGTTTTGGGAGGAATCTTCAGGTGAAAGCCTTCTGCAAATTCAGCTTCTTATTGCTTTGCGGAACTTTGTTGTTGCTCTTGGATATCAGTCACCCAGTGGCTACAGTGTGCTACTGCCAATTCTACAAAGTGGAATTGATGTAAACAACCCAGATCAACTGAATCTTCTAGAGGACAGCATGCTGGTTAGCTTACCTTTACTACATCAATTTTTTTTTTAACAACTAAGCATTGAAATTACTCATTTAGTATTTGTGGAATCGTGATTTAATGTATTCAGTATAATTCTGCAGTTGTGGGAAGCTGCTCTTTGTCATGCTCCTGCAATGGTGCCTCAACTCTTATCATATTTTCCATCTTTGGAGGAAATAATGGAACAAAGTTTTGATCACTTACAGGTTAGGTTTATGTGATAAATGGATGTCTAGTATCCTCTGTTCTTCTCTCTCTTTTTTTCTGCTTGTGATATACGCACTTTTGCATTTTTGTGTATTATGTTGTGTTGGATGCACTGAACGCATAATTTTGAATCGCATGCAGTTTGTTGTTTTTGATGGATGCATCAAAATTGCAATATGTTTCTTCATACTTTTCTCGCCAACAAGTTTTGCCCTTCCTCTTTAACTCCCTGCTCCCCAGACTACAAAATGCTTCTCGAAGTGATTCTGTTTACATGCGTGTAATTACAGGTTGTGGTATCACTGAGAGTTACATAATTCTGGGTGGAACTGAATTTCTTAGTGTACATGCTCCCAGTGTTGCTAAGCTTCTTGATCTGATTGTTGGGAATGTCAATGATAAAGGCTTGCTTTCAACTCTTCCAATCGTTGATTTGTTAATACAGGTATTTAGAATTGCAAGTTCAAATGCAAGGAATTACACTTTCTTTGAAGTTGGCTATTCCACAGTTTCAAAAGTTCTTACAGAAACCATTTAACATTCTGATATCTGTGGTGCTTGGCAACATATAGTTATTCACCTTTTACAGATTAAGTGATCATGAGTAGGTTTTTAGCTGATATAGCAATATACATATCGAGAATTTTTAGTCAATAAAACCTAGCCTGAGATCAATAATTTTGCTATCTTGCAGTGTTTTCCAATGGAAGTGCCCCCACTGATTGGCATTACTTTACAGGTAACTCCAGTTTGCATCATTAAATCTTCTGAATGTAATTTGGGGTTATATAGTTGCTGTTTTGCAAAATATTCTGAGTGTCTTAACCTTTTTATGTATATCGTTGCTAGAAATTGATTGTAATATGTTTGAGTGGAGGAGATGACTTCGATCCCTCGAAGACAGCTGTTAAAGCATCTTCAGCTACCATTCTGGCAAGGATTTTAGTGATGAATACCAATTACCTTGCGCAATTAACAGCAGAGCCATCACTTTCATCTCTCCTCAAGCAGGCTGGCATTCCAATTGAGGAGAATATACTTCTTTGTTTAGTGGACATATGGCTTGACAAGGTCAGTCGATAGTGCATTCCTCAAAATGTCATCTAACTGGTGGCATTTATCTATAAATTTGAATTTTCACTTATAACTTGTGTCCATATATTTGTTCAGTTAATGTTTTGTCTAGTTGTAATGCTTTACAATTTTAATGGTTGACGAGAGACTAGCTTAAATGTTCACCTGCTCTATACATGCAGGTGGATAATGTTTCTTCCAGTCAGAAGAAGATATTGGGCCTAGCCCTTTCAATAATATTGACACTAAGATTGCCTGAAGTTCTTGATAAACTTGATCTCATCCTAAGGTCTATACCGAAGTTTTAGAATCTGTTACATTCTATAAGAGTATCGTATGACACTATAACTTTTCTGTCCATTTCATCTGGCAATAATATTTTAAATTCATGCAGTGTTTGCACATCTGTGATTTTGGGTGGAAATGATGATTTGGCTGAGGAAGAATCCAGGTTACACATCTTATATGTTCTTCTTTCTTTTTATTTCTTTTGTTTGTTTTTGAGAAGCTAGCAATTGTTGATTTTTCTTTCTAATGAATGGCAGTGGCGATAATATGAGCTCCAGCAGGTCTCATGGCGAAGGCATTATTCCAAGTAAAGAGATTAGAAAAAGAGAGGTGAACATTTATTTGGACATAACATTAAAAAGTTCTGATTTACTTGGACATTAAAAAGTTCTGATTTTTAATTAATCAATAATAATGCATAATACCACCTTTATATGATGGTTTTGTTCTTCTCCCTATAGATCAAACTTTCGGACCCTATAAACCAGATATCTTTGGAGAAATCAGTGAGTGACAACCTTCAAACGTGTGCTTCCCTTCATGGAGAATCGTTTCATTCAGCCATCGGCAGAATGCATCCCTCAGCATTTGCACAACTCAAACAGGCTTTGAAGATGCCGTAGATGAGCATGATACTCTTCTTTTAGCTGACTTGCGGTCTCACACTTGGCTCCTCAACATTTTTCCTTCAGCCATTTGAGATCAAAAAGAAAGTAAGAGCGCACTCCCTTCACTATGTTGATATTTATCCGTCGTAACGCTAGATTTTCTTTTACTTTTAAAGGAATAAAGCATAATATTGTTTGAGAATCATAGATGGATTATAACACGAACCATGAATTCTCGTTTTCTCCACAGATACCCAAATTTTGCGGATCAATCAAGAATACCTAATGCGTTAGTCCTTACTCCGGATGACATGGTGCTGTTGATGACATGGATTGGAGAATTTTCCATATTCTTTGAAACATTTGCTTCTCAAGGCTGGGTTGGTTTTTTATTCCATTTGGAATCGATTTTTGTAAATGCCCTTCTTTCGCAGGCATGAAATTTCTGTAAATAGGTTGCTGCTGCTTCTTCTTCTTCACTTTTTTTTTTTTCTGTGTCCAGAGATTCTGAGAGGCACCAGCATTCACATGATAGGTGGCCTTTTTAGCAGCGATTTAAAAGATAGTGTGGATGTATGTTGTATTTTGATTTGTCAGTTGTTCTTTGATTTCTGTTTGTCATGAGAGAAATGGCTGTCCTGTATCATCTGGATGGCATTTGTTAAGCAATCAGCTTCACATTTTGATTCCAAGTTTGCTGATTTCTATGGATCATCTTTCTTTGTAGTCTATGTCAATTTAACATGTGACCTTTTGCCTGTCTATGCTACCAAACGACACTATCCCAGTTATTGCAGACCTCTTCATGTGGGGCAAAACAAGCATATTTGCAATATATTATATACCATGTCAGCATATTTCGGAAAATTTCTCTTGTTCTCAGTTTATAACTGTTAAATGATACTATCTTTAAAAAGTAATTTTGACCCCACTTTCATGCCTTAAAAAGTAATTTTGCATCGAGCCTACCAAAGGAAGAGAAAGGAATTTGTGTAGTATAGGATAATATAGGATTTATTCCGGTTTAAAAAAAAAGCAATTTTGACATAAGTAAAATATATTTAACAATAAAAATTAAAAATAAAAATTATCTCTAATGCTGCTATCCCAAGTATACTCTTTATTTTTCCGCAAAATATTTGATAGTGTGTGTTAAGGATAACAAATTGAACAGAAAGCTTTGCTCCGACCCCCGTGTCCTATCTACTTCGAGATCATTTATTATTTCACTAAACACATTAATAAAGCAAGGAAAAAAAAACATACTAGTGCTCGCGCTCCAAACAGTTGGATACCTTGTCTATAGAGGGTGTTGTATACTTGTATATGCGACATAGCCAAGTGAAATTTCAATTTTAACTAAGTACAGACTACTAGTATACTCTTTCAACTCATCACCCCACCTCCATCCACATTATTCTCATCATCCCGCATTCAAACGAGAGAAACGTCACTTCATCGAAGATGATTTCCGCCTTTGCTGGGTTAGACACTCCAGTGGAAGCAAACGGCAATCATCTCCGACGGTAGACATGTTGATGTGCAACCAAGCGGAGGGGCCAGGCAGACACCCCTTATCGCAAATCATCAATTTTACTCTCCAGACTACAAACACCATTCATAGAACCCCTCGACAAAGCTTGTATAAAACACAGCATTAAATAGTAAAAATCTTGCTCTGGCAAGCAAACTTTGGACACACAACAGGACATGAACTTTTGCTTTTACTTAGCTGAATGAAGTATCGATACGATTGCAAATGCCAAGCCATATAACAAGAGCATATATAAAGAACAAGAAGAAAACAGAAACCAATAAAAGTTTAACCTACAACCACTCTCTCAGGCCGTGCCGACTTCGACTTCTGGCAATAATCAGGCATCCAATACCACTAAACCCCTACGATCTCAAACTTGACCCATAGAACACACCAAGCCATCCCAAGGTTCCGACACAATCAATACAATATGACGAGGACCAATCCCAAGACCTTTGGGGAAGACATCCACTAACCAATCAAAACCCAAGTGTATCAGGCATGGTCTAAAAAATGACCACATTCTCATGCATATTTGCGCTGGCGAAACAAAACTAATCCTTCTTCTCAGCTTCTTTTGCTTTCTCAACTGTATCTTTACCCTTCACCTCAGCCGCTTCCTTCTTATCTTCTTCCTTCTTCTCCTCTTCCTTCTTCACTTCGGCTTTATCATCTCCAACAGTCAACTTTTCAAGGAGTCCAGCAGTGTCTTTTGTCTCTTGACTTTCCTCTTTCTTTCCCTGACTCTCAGCCACTTCTTGGAAAGTTTCCATGAAGGTTTTGCAATCTAATAACAAAGTAATATTCAGTTAGCCACTTCTAGGAAAGTTTCCGTGAAGGTTTTGCAACCTAATAACAAGTAAAATTCAGTTATGATTCATGTATGTGAGAGATAATATAGCATCAAATTCATGATGCGAATATGTCTCAATTTTAAATACAAAATGGTAAACATAAACAGAAAATAAAGAGTCAACCAATCATCCTTATCAGTCACCACAATCATATTAACACATCACAGCACATTATTCGTTAAAGACCTGACTATGCCAAATCAGACCTTCGTGTTATCCATGACATATGAAGACGCAAAGATTTGGCCACCATGGCAAGACAATTCATCAGCATTCAGCAAATAACAGCTCCAAGGAAATCATTCTTAAGTTGTGTATTAGTCACAGACATAGCAAAACTCAGGCACAACTCACGAACATTGCCAAGAAGATATATTAGCACAGTCCTACCAGCAAATAATTGTACATGCTTGTAAAATCCTAATTCAATCGTCATGGATTTATACTCCCATTACTTTTACTTTTTTAACAAGTACTATTCATTTCGGCCAACTCATATTAAATATAAGCCCACCAGATCAGTTATACTAACCATAATATGCAACCTAAAATCCTAATTTTCCAATATGATTCAAATATGCCAAACAAAAGCAAATAACACATGAAACGCTAACCCTTCGGACAAAGAATCAAAAAAGGAACAACACAACCTAAAGAATCAAGCAATGCAATTATCTTTAGATACCAAAACGAGAAAGGGAAAAAATTGAGACGCATACTTTCGACAGAAGCAAATCTGATAGCGAGCATCTCATCTTTCAATTCCCCATCAGCAAAATCAGCAGCATGCCACAGACACGATTTGTCATTTCCTTGATGCTCTTGAACAGTCATCGTGGGCAGAACTGAAAACACACGCACACAAAAGAACCCAGAAAGTAAGACAATCAGATACAGACAAGCAAACGAAGCATCAACCAATCCGATAATCACAAAAAAGAGAACCAACCAATCAAACAGACCAATAACCAAACTATAGAGAGATCGAGACGGTTAAGAAGACATCACAAAGAACTACAGTTGTACAGAAGGAAAAGATCGTACTGAGATGATTAGCGCAGATCTTGAGAGTCTTGGATTGGCGCATGACAAGCCGAACCTTTCCGGTCTCGTTGTGCTTCAAAAACTTCACACTTCCAACCCCTCTCTCCTTCCACTGTTTCCCTTCCCTATCAAACCGATACAGCTTCGCCTTACTACAACAAACAAACCACTTCAATTAATAAAAATTCAAAAAAAGCACAAAATTCAGAAACCCTAGAATACGATCGGGCGCTTACAGATCGAGAATAGAATCTTCGTTCTCCTCGCCGGTGGAAACGGCGACCTCCTCGAGGCGGACGATGGGGGCAACCTGAGCACCGGTGTCCTCATCCTCGGCAGGGGCGTTCTCCTCGTCTTCGCGGTCGTGAGGTTTGTGCTGGGGATCGGCAGCAGAAGCAGTGGAGGCCATGATGCGCTGCTGAAGTGTGATGAGACGAGAGAGAGAGAGAGAGAGAGAGGAAAGCTAGGGCTTGGGGACGGCGTGGGCTATTAAATTATTTATTTGAGAGAGGCGGCGGTTGTGTGGGACCCACCCCTGCTCCATCGCGCGTGGCTTTTTCCTGTAATGGCCTCTTTGGTTTTGCTCTGTACAACTCGCGTGCGAATTACGGTCCATAAACGCCGGTTAAAACAAAAAAGAGCACAATTTTAGATATTACTTTTCTAAATCTAAATATTTTATTATGTTAAAACTATATAACTAGAAGAAAGAGCTTAATTTGGAGAGAGTAATAAATAATAATGCCTATAATTTTTGGGAGGAGTATATTCTATGTCACATATCTCTATTTTTTATTATTTAATTTTAATCCTAATCTCTACAGATTCCTCCTTTAAACAATTGGACTGGAAGTTTTAAATTTTACCTGTTTTATGCCACATTCTAATCTTTACACAAACTATCTCTGATTACAAAATTTTACTACGACGGCATTTCAAGTCTTAACTTTTATATGTACGTATTACTAGTACGATTAACTTTTCCTTTCAAGGAATGCAATTACCATAATGATGTTTATTGAAGCTACTACTATGAAAATATGGTGTCGCTTCTCAACTGTCTGACTTGAACATTTAAAAGTGGGAAGGTACAAGAAAAGGTT
>CAODLS010959859.1:0-17597 GCA_948243855.1 Flueggea neowawraea | reverse complement strand
ACGAACACTTGCTTCGCTGCTGAAGGCCTTCATTGTTTTCCTTTTTTAGTCTTCTGTCACGTAGAGGTCGAGAAGTTGCGTCGAATAAAAAGAAAAGGGTGCGTAAAGAGGATGTTGGGCATGAAGTTATTGCCCGTGAAGCGTAAGGAGGGAGAAGGGGCATCATTTGGCGGGCGTAGAGACAAAAGGATTTACCGCGCATTTCTTGGTGGGTGCGATCATACCAGCACTAATGCACCGGATCCCATCAGAACTTGAAAGTTAAACGTGCTTGCGCGAGAGTAGTAGTAGGATGGGTGACCTCCTGGGATGTCCTCGTGTTGCACCCCTCTTTCTGACGAGCATTTGCTTCGCTGCTGAAGTCCTTCATTGTTTTTCTTTTTTTAGTCTTCTGTCACGTAGAGGTTGAGAAGTTGTGTCGAATAAAAATAAAATGGTGCGTAAAGAGGACGCAGGGCGTGAAGTTACGGCCCGTGAAGCGTAAGGAGAGAGAAGGGGCATCACTTGGCGGGTGAAGAGACAAAAGGATTTACCGCGCATTACTTGGTTGGTGCGATCATACCAGCGCTAATGCACCGGATCCCATCAGAACTCCGAAGTTGAACGTAGTACTAGGATGGGTGACCTCTTCGGAAGTCCTCGTGTTGCACCTCTCCTTTTTACGACCACTTGCTTCGATGCTGAAGGCCTTCATTCTTTTCCTTTTTTAGTCTGTAGTCACGTAGAGGTCGAGAAGTTGCGTCTAATAAAAAGGAAAGGGTGCGTAAAGAGGACATTGGGCGTGAAGTTACGGACCCTAAAGAGTAAGGACGGAGAAGGAGCATCACTTTTCGGGCGAAGAGACAAAAGGATATACCGTGCATTACTTGGCGGGTTCAATCATACCAACGATAATGCACCAGATCCCATCAGAACTCCGAAATTAAATGTGCTTAGGCGAGAGTAGTACTAGGATGGAGAACCTCCTAGGATGGAGAAGTTGCGTCGAATAAAAAGAAAAGGGTGCGTAAAGAGGACGTTGGGCGTGAAGTTACGGCCCGTGAAGCGCAAGCAAGGAGAATGAGCATCATTTGGCGGGGGTAGATACAAAAGGATATAGCACGCATTATTTTTACGAGTGTGATCATGCCAGCACTTATGCACCAGATCCCATAAGAACTCCGAAGTTAAGCGTGCTTGTGCGAGAGTAGTACTAGGATGGGTGACCTCCTGGGATGTCCTCGTGTTGCACCCTTCTTTTCGACGAGCACTTGCTTCGCTGCTGAAGGCCTTTATTCTTTTTTTTTTAATCTTATGTCGCATAGAGGTTGAGAAGTTACGTCGAATAAAAAGAAAAGTGTCCGTAAAGAGGACGTTGGGCGTGAAGTTACGTCCCGTGAAGCGTAAGGAGGGAGAAGGAGCATCACTTGGAGGGCGTAGAGAAAAAAGGATTTACCGTGCATTAATTGGCGGGTGTGATCATACCAGCACTAATGTTCCGGATCCCATCAGAACTCCAAAGTTATGCGTGCTTGTGCGAGAGTAGTACTAGGATGTGTGACCTCCTGGGATGTGCTCGTGTTGAACCCTTCTTTTTGACGAGCACTTGCTTCGCTGTTGAAGTCCTTTATTATTTTCTTTTTTAGTCTTCAGACACGTAGAGGTCGAGAAGTTGCGTCGAATAAAAAGAAAATGGTGCGTAAAGAGGACGATGGGCGTGATGTTACGGCCTGTGAATCGTAAGGAAGGAGAAGGAGCATCAATTGGCGGGCGTAGAGACAAAAGGTTTACCGCATTACTTGACGGGTGCGATCATACCAGCACTAATGCACGGGATCCCATCAGAACTCCGAAGTTAAACGTGCTTGGGCGAGAGTAGTACTAGGATGGGTGACCTCTTAGGAAGTCCTCGTGTTGCACCATTCCTTTTAACGAGCACTTACTTCGCTGCTGAAGGCCTTTATTCTTTTTCTTTTTTTAGTCTTCTGTCACGTAGAGGTCAAGAAGTTGCTTCGAATAAAAAGAAAAGAGTGCGCAAAGAGGACGTCGGGTGTCAAGTTACAACCTGTGTTAGGCTTTTTAGCGGAATTTTTTGACTCATAGGTCACCAATTCTCTCTCTCGTTCTCTCTCTTCCTCCCTCAATTCCTTCTGATTACGCCATTGCCACTGCCATTGCCAACAAGTCGCGCGCTGAGGAGATCGTCGTCACTGTTATGACGCTTTTCCTTGGGTTGCTCTGCCACACACATTTGCTCCCTCGCCACGCCTTCTCGATTTTTAGGTAGCTTGGGTCAGTGCAGCCATTGTGTAGGA
Source organism: Flueggea neowawraea (assembly GCA_948243855.1). Lineage (NCBI taxonomy): Eukaryota > Viridiplantae > Streptophyta > Magnoliopsida > Malpighiales > Phyllanthaceae > Flueggea > Flueggea neowawraea. The sequence continues at coordinate 15,303 of CAODLS010959859.1, read as the reverse complement.
AAATGAGAAGGTTTAGAGGTCTGGTTTTGGGGATTGTTGGTAGAGAGAGGGAGAGAGAGAGGATTGAGAGTGACAAAGACGAGAATTTAGAGAGAGTTGACAGAATGGTGGTGGTGGTGGGTAAAGAGAGTAAATATATTTTACATTTGAGGCTAAATTTATCTTTTTGTCTTTTCTTTTAAATAAAACAAACGGAGTTAAGTGGCAGGGACTAGAGTGACGAATTTTCAAAGTGTAGGGACCGGGAGAGAGATATACCCAAATCTTAGGGATCGCCATGGATTTTACCCAAAAAAACAACAATGTATATCTTATTTATATGTTGTTTATATGTTGAAAGTAACATATAAATAAGGTACCAACAACAAATCAACAATATATAAAAATTCAGATTTGTTTCTTTATTGTTTTGAAAATATAAAATACATATAAATAATATTTCAACAATATATAACAACATTCAAATAATATATAAACAAAAAAAAAACAGCATATAAACAACAAAATAACAACATACAAACAAGATAGTATATCTATACAAAAATACACATGTTCGTATGGACAAAATACATGTGCTGTACATGAAAACTATCGAGTACACGGACAAAATATCAGATGTGTTTGGTTATATTGGTGATATTTTGTAATAAGTAAAGGCGTGACACCGAAGTAAATTTTGTCAAGTTGGCGACCAAACCGCGTAATTACCACTATTTTACTTTTGGGCTGACTTTGTTTTGTGAGCTTCAGATTTTGGGCCATGTGTTTAACCTCTCCCTTTGATGTCTCAGTGCTGACCCAGTTTGACTGCCTCTTTTCATTGGTTTGATCGACCATATAAGGCAATTCATTTTCAGAAAACTCCGTAACTTCTTGATCAAGGATAGCAAATCTTGAGCCATTCACAATACCTTTTTTTTTTTTTCATTAGGCTGCCGGATTGGGAGACAGTTGCGTGATTGGCAGATTCTTTCCTAGTTGGATTTCGAAACCGTTGGGGAGCATGGATTCGCGGAGTAAGGTATTTTCCAATCACCGATTGTTCTCCGGCCAAGGTTGACGTCGGCTGCTTTTGGTTCTTATCTTCCATCTCTGTATGAACTCTTGTCGACGCATCGGCATTACTTGAAGCGTTAGTTCCAGGTTTAGGTTGATTAACTAGTTTGCACTTCTACGCAAGATGTTCGATCATACCACAATGGTAGCAAATTGTAGGCAATCCTTCGTATTCCACCGCCTGTATTGTCCGTCAACAAGAACAACAGGAATAATCGGTTTCGTGGCATCAATCTCGATTGCCATTCTTGAAAATTTTTCCCTCCCACCAATACTCGTGTTGTAGTCAAATTCTGATTACATTTCCGAGGATACTTCCGATGGCACGGATGACATTCTTATGATAGTATTGAAACGGAAAACCCGGGAATCTAACCCACGCCGTTAAGGCTGAAACACCCACTTTCTTGGCCGAAAAACTTGGCGTCCACGGTTGAACTGTCAAATACGTTCCACGTATAATCCACGGACCATCCAACAAAGCATGTACATAGTCTGATTCATGTGAGAACTTTACCAGGAAATAATTATTTTCCAGGTCCATTATCTTGTAGCTCCCTTTCGGTTTCCATATTGCTTTAATGGTAGCATCTAACCCCTCATACCCAAGGCCGCCTGAGAGCAATCTAACAACCACGGTATGCTTGATCGTGGCATTAATCTCATTATGCACTTTGTCAGAAAATCTAATCGAAGGTATAACGCCTTCCTTCTCAATCATAACATCTTCCTCTTCAAGATCAATATCCTAAAAATCCTTCAGGTTAATGATTTTCTCCGGAGTTTGCTTCCCTATCAGAGTCTCTTTAAACGACTGCTTGTCCTTGGTGGCCAATTTATTCATTGAAGCCTCCTCCATTGTTTCATCTCCAGCCTGATCGATGGCCTTAGCCTTTTTTGGTTCTCGGTTACTATCTAGATCAGGAGGGTCACATTTGAGAATATGGCCCCCGTTGATCGGAGGTGGAGTCGGGTCACAGTCTGGGTCGTTCATTCAAAGAGATTAATTCTCGCACTTTTTCTCCCAGGAGGCTTTCAGACTTTGGTTGTTTTAGCTTGCAAAATGGTGCACAAGGTGAAGGCCTTTCTTTATTTACCCACAAAATTGGATTCTTTTGACAAAGAGAATTCATCTCCTTGAATAATCAATATCAAACCATGCATAATTAGATCTTGCAACAGAGTAGCAAGAAAAATGTTATTTCTAATTTTTTCAGTAACTTCCGCGCTGCAATAACTTCATGCATACTTATCCCATATGTATACGCTCTAATTTATATAATTTGTAATTGGTTCAAAATAATTGACCAAAAAAAAAGTAATTGGTTCAAAATTGGATGAAACATAAGATTTATTTTATTCTTGTTGCAAAGTTTTAATTTTTATTTTTATAAGTTATACTGTATTTTTATTTATTTTAAATTTTTAATTTATATCAAAATACAAAAATTTATATAAAGGACAAAATATTTATGTGTACAATACAACTACTTTCCAATTATACTTATCAAATATAAATTAATAAATGAGCCGAACTCGGACACTCAAAAACTCGGCTCGAAAAACTCGCAAACAAGTTCGTTTATGTGTTCATGAACAATGCTCGTGAAGAAACTTGTTTGCAGACTCGTTTATATAAATACAAGTGTATATGTGTACATGTTTAAATATGTTTTAAACTAAATTATAAAAAATTTATTTTTGGAATAATATTTAATATTTGAGCCACATCAATAAAAGTGCAAACTTGCACTAATCGACTGTGTCTGTAAAAGTACAAGCGTGCTCGCATAAGATCTAATATTATGTTAAACTTATAAAACACATTGAAACTTCTAATATTTTTTGCTCAATTGCATGCTCAACATAATTTTATTGAACAAACCTAAATTTAAATGTATTCTTTTTAGAGCTTTTGCCAAATTTGAATTTGCAATCTTATTTACGATTTTATCTGAACTTTTGTTGAGTCGGACTCGAAAAGCTCGCGAACAAGCTCGTGAGTTCGCGAACCTTGTAATGAGCCGAGCTTGAACAAAATTTTAAACTCGAAGAAAAGATTGAATTCAAAATCGAAAAATTTTAGTTGAACTAAATTTGAACACTCCAAAATTTTGCTCGACTCGGCTTAATTATACCTCTATGTATATGAGGTTTCTTTTAGCTTTGTAGCTGTTTTTCTTTGCTTGTCTTTTTCTTCTTTTAAAGATAGAGGGAAAAATAAACCAAACAAACAGACAAGATGAAAATAATCAAAAACAAAAAACAGATAATCAACCAAATAAAATCCCAAAATAAAAGAAAAACAAATAAGAAAGCCAACCCCATAAATCACTTGTCATTTTGGGGCACAAAATTTAAGTGATACGAAGTCATCCAATTTTCTTTTTTTTTGGTCATGTCTTATGACTTTCTATTGATTTTACGGTTTATGAATTGTATACATCATCTCTTCTTTTTATTACTACTAGCAACGTGCCCACGCGATGCGCCAATTTGATTAATTAGTCAATTACTAGCAACAGACCATATAATAGGTGTAACATTTTCAACTCCTTCTGGATCTCTTGCATTTATAAAGACCCTGGAGTCTAATTTTCCCAACCATTTCTATCAACAAATTCTAGAGCCAGTCTCAAAGCTTCAGCTTCTACAGCTAACACCCCTGCCATTATCCTTTTTGTTGTCACACTATCATGATGCAACCTTTATCAACTCTGAATGTGGCCATAAATTATAGTTCCTTTTATATCAATCCATAGACCTTTGAGACGCTTTCCTCTCACATTAATGAAGGTCATAATTCTACCTTAAGCACACACCATATTTATGCATTTCATGATATATCCAACTTTTACCACTTTGATGGCCCTTTAAGAACCCCTTTAAGCAAGATCAAAGTATACAAGTAGACACATAAAATGTTGTGGTGATCTCAAATCAAAAGACATTATACAATCTCTAATTGTGAGAACATCTATTGATACTCAGGTAATCTACCAAGTAGACTCTCAATGTTTAGCATTTATGTTAACACTTTATTATGCACTCACATGACAGGTCAGGATATATAACATATCCACTCTTACGAAAAAATGACACTAACCAAACCATGAAATAGTATTACCGCACTGTCAATCGCTGGTTATTTTTGACAACAAACATTTAGAAATGATATTCTTGGGAATAAAGAGTTCTTTACCATCATTGCCCATGTGGTAAGAACTTTGTATCTCAAGAATATTGTTTCTTTGTTAAAATCATACCGACCAATTTGATGGTTAGATCATTTCAATTAGCGAAATGAACTAATCGTCTTTTTTATCGAATAACAAGTCGTCCTAGTAGTTTTTTTAACCAAATTAAATGATGTTTTCCTGTAGAAAGCAGGCGGATAAAGCATCATTTGATGGTTTCGCCAGTCAAGAGTATGCATAAACATGAACTTTACAGAAGGTTTTCTTATTAGCAAAAAATATGTGAAGAAATTGAGACTCATTAAATATGCTAAAAATGTATATCAATTCAATTGTTAATCACGCATCTACAAATTAAAATAAAATGAGAGAAAGGTTGGATTCTCATTGGGTATCCTTCATTATAATGTTAAGTTCCGGGCCTCTTGGTACCACATTCCTAGCAGAACTTGGAGGTTTCTCGCAAGTATGGAGCACCGCATTCATCACAAAACTTTGCCAGGCTTGTTGCCTGCACCATAAGATATATAAATCTGTTAATCTTTCTCTCCAGTAAATTTCATCAATGATATTTGATGTTATTGTAATATTTGGGACCACAAAAGTTAAGCAGAATACAATATTAAGACTAATGACTCTTAATGTTCATAAACAAGATACTATAATAGTATCAGGAATTAAAGAGCAAAAAAAAGAAAATTGAGAAAGTCCTACTGCTTTAATACCATGATAAAACTATGTGATTTGGGAAAGTCCTATTATATATTATTAAAATGAACGAAGTATTTATACAAAAGAAAGGTAAAGTGAAGAGGAAGCTGCCTGACTGAGTTACTAGGATGCCTTCTCACACTACTACCTAACCAAGAAAGGAAAATGAAACAGCAAATTGTAGAAATGGCAAGCAGTGTAACTGTAACTAAAAGAAGTGAAAAAAATATATACTGGATGGAAATTTAAAATATAAGAGCGCATGTGTGTATGTTGAATGAAGATATTAAAAAAATATATTGGATGAAAAATTATTACTTTTTTTTTGCTGTAGTTCTTGACAAAGACGACAAAGAAGAAAGTGCAAAAATTGAAGAACAGGAGTACAGTACACACATCAGACCAAAATAAAAGTGACTACAAGATTCCACACCAATTTCCCAAAACATGTACACATTCAGAAAACCTGACAAATCATAAATTAACACTAAAGACTTGAATTTCCATACTCAAGAGATCAAATCCACCATGCCGCCATAAGTATCAGGATTATGTCTGCAGTTACATAAAGCTTAAACATGCATGACAAAGATCCTTTCACAAATCAATATTGGTGATCTGTTAATCAAGTTTAAAAAGTTACCCAGCACGCAGTCTCTAAGTAAAGGATACTTCTATTATCTGAAGGACAACAGCTATAAGCAAAAGAATAAACGAGGATAACAATCATATCATAAATGTTAAAACATTTTATTTAATTGGTATTTGTTTGGATTTTCCATTGAATAATGCAATAACATTTAAGAACAATATCGAGCAACAAAAAAATAAATTAGTGACTGGATATACTAGAATTAATAAAGCTGAATACCAGGCAGTCTCTGCATTAATTCCTCCAATCCACTATTCATCAGAATGGTAATGACTTGCAACTAAGACATTATGTTATGGCTTCCACACTTAAGAAAGCCATTTAATGCAGATTAGTGGTAGCCAAATTAGACTATAAGTCCCCTTTCAAGATACATTTCTTCGGTAGAACCAATAATCATGCAATGATCATACACAAGCATGGGAAATTACACAGCAGCAGGCAGGATAATTGTTTTCAATATATTACGATACAGTTCTTTCTACTGCAAAAAAATGGTTCACTATAAGGACAAGTCATATTTAAAAGAGCCTTACCATTAGATGCAAGCGCCCTCCAACATGACCACCAGTTATGGGTTGCAAGTAAGCCATGTGTTGAGAAATGATAGGAGATTGGTTAGCATGAGGAATTCCAGGCAAGTGTGGAGGTGGACCACATTGAGGATTTTGTGGAAAGTGGGTTGGATGCTGGTTTTGATGAACTTGATGATGATTGTTCTGGTGAATGGCATGGTAAAGTGGCTGATGTGACATTGATTGAACATGATGCTTTGACGGAGTCTGCTTCTGGTTTTGAGGCTGCAACAGAAGAAATTAAAGAATAAAGGATATGATTTTTCATTATATAGTTGAAGAAGCCAAATAGAAGACTTAGAACAAAATTTGCTAATAAGAGCTTAAGCACATTAATTGAACAGAAAAAAAAATATTTGATAGAACTAACCTGAAGGACCAATAAGAACTCAAACAACAATGCATAAGCCAAATGCTATGAGTACATAAAGCAAAAATTAGTGTTTAAAATGATTAGAGTTGACTAGGATACTAGTCTAATCAAGTCCCACATGGTGGAGCTGCAATTATACACTGATGTCAATTTCATGTTTCGATGTGTGGTTCACATCATGTCTTTGTATGTGTTGATGCTTATGCTTCTCATGCAATCAAAACAAAAATAAAATTAAAGTACTTGTAAGCTAAACTAGCTAGATTGATTCCTGACTTTCTACACGCAGAGTTTTCAGCATGCTTCCACAAATTAATTTTTAGTTTGCAGGTAGAAATTACTTGCAGAAATTGAGACCTGAACAGAAGGTAATGTATTTGCTATGTTATTTCTCTCATTTTCTGTACATTATATATAGGCATTACATAATGTGTACATAGCACTAAACTAGGAAACAATCATATTCTGGAAATAGTAGCTGTCCATGATTTCTCTACTGATTTGACAAGATTTCAGGAGAAATATTTCTTTCCTAAAATATTTCTCAACACTTACCCTCAAGCTGGCGCCTTAATCTTGCTGCAAAGACGATGAAACTTGAGCCGAAGGAAGAACTTAAGTGAATCCCAGCAGTACCAACACAGCCGTTGTCCACCACCAACCACAACCACCAAAGAAACCCAACTGAAGGGGGCAAAAAACGGGACACAAGCCCAACAAGAGCATAGGCAACAACCATGCAACCAAAGGGATCAACCCTAACAAATTCCAGTTTAAAGATTTGAAAAGGTCTGTAAATAGCAGTTTAAAGACTTGTAAGGTCTATAATTGCTGAAGTGTTTTTCTCACATTGATAAAACACTCAACATAAAAGAGGAAAGAAGCTGACCTCCAACATCAGAAATCAGCCACAAAAAACTCCTCCTGCAGAAGCCACAAATCGGGAAAAAAGCCGGACAAAACATGGGCACAAGCCATGAGAGAAGAGGGAAGAACCCTAGACAAGAACAAATCTAGTCATAAAAAACTAGATCTGAGTTTATTAAAACAAAATCCATAGATAAAGGAAGGAGAGGGTTGCCGTCAACAAGAGAGTCGACGGCAGCCCAAGAGACATGGTGAAAAAAGGGGGGCGGCGCTAGGGTTAGAATTCTGTTCAGGGTGGCTCTGATACCATGCAGAAATTGAGACCTGAACAGAAGGTAATGTATTTGCTATGTTATTTCTCTCATTTTATGTACATTATATATAGGCATTACATAATGTGTACATAGCACTAAACTAGGAAACAATCCTATTCTGGAAATAGTAGCTGTCCATGATTTCTCTACTGATTTGACAAGATCTCAGGAGAAATATTTCTTTCCTAAAATATTTCTCAACATTACCATTCATGCATTGTCCAAGTAAAACATTCAAAATCTTGTAGGAACAATAATATTAACCTAGCCATTCACATTATAAACTCAACATCAACTATAATATTTGAATCTAAATATATACCGTGAGGTTCCATTCTTGGCTATTTTTAAGTTTGATTTTTCAACAATTGGTCAGTAGACTTGAGAATTAATTTGAACATAATAGGTGAAAGTTGGCTAATTTTACGTCAAAATTTACAAACTGACGACCAAAACTTGGAAAGATGCCCACACGTACAAACCAGCAGCTGTATTCTTAATTAAGTTCTCCAGTAGTTTGAGCAAGTAACAAGGTGAGGCCAGATTTTAGTTCCTGAGTTTTTTTTTTATATGTTTCCTGTGTTAGCATGTTTCAGGATAATCACAACATAAAAAATATTAGTTTTTAAATTACAGGCCTCTACGAAAAAGAAATATGCTACTACAGAGAATAGGTTATATAAGTAAATTTGCAGTGCTTTTGTTACAAAATGAGAGAAGGACAAAGGAAGTGTGGAGGCCATGGAAACAATTGGCCCGTATAAACCAAAGGCTTTTGTCAGGAAGTGTTGAAAAAATGCAAGTCATTCTGATTAGGAGGTAAACTAATGTGGGAAGGACATATTATTAGGACTATTTTTGTATCTTAATTCATTCTAGGATGTTATAACAGATGAAGGGCCTAAAACTATTTTCATATTTTAATTACTCCTGTCCATAATGGCATTCATTACAAAAAAGAAGCCTAATTTCAAAATATCCGCTGAATAAAATCATCATGAACAGTATGACAATTTGATTCTAACCACAAAACTCAGGGTTTAACACTACAGATTTTTATGTATGGATAAACTGAACCTAGATCGTATTAGAAACTTCAATTTATACCTTGCATTTTTTTTTATTGTTGTAAAATGCTTACACTAAACCAAATCCATATGCGTATGATTTTGACTTTGCAATTTTCATACGCGGAGAATTCTTGTGGTCCTTCCAGGAATCCATTACTGCATGCATGCTGTTGGACAACCAGATGATATACAATGCCGCAGAAAAAAGTACAGACTTTCCAGAAAGCATTTGCTAAATCCTACCTCACTTATAGAGCGGAATCCTTGTCCAGTGGTAATTGCACAAGAATTATCTGTGTCAGGAAGTGCCTGGAAAAGCATTGAAATGTTATCAAAACACCTGCAACTAAAACTTAAAAGATAAAATTATTTGCCATCCCTGAGGTATAGTGCAATCTTTGCTTCGGTCCATAAGGTTTGAAAAAGCTCCTTTGCACTCTCTGATGTCCTTGAAAAGCTCATTTATGGTCCCTGAAAAGCTCCTATGCGGTCCCTGAAAAGCTCCTATGTGGTCCCTACTCAAAAACCGCAGAGGAAATTGTACTATACCTCAGAGACGGCAAAGAACTTTACCCAAACTTAAATGGTAGAGTTTGTGCCTGAAAAAGTTATCATCTTCAATGTGTGCCAATGCAAATCTTTTAAACCAGCTAGTGTTTGTGCATTAGAGGTTAATAGCACTACATGCAAATGAGAACTATAATATGGAATCTTTATTTCTTGCCCAGAATATCTTCACCCTAAAAGTCTAGATTTCTGCCTGACATGCTATTATGCAGACACAAATGGATAAGTTATCGTCTGTAACATTCAAATGTAGCATGTATAAATTGGAATTACATCAAGACTTGTTAGCAGTGGGACTGAAACTTACAGGAAGGCCAGGAATGTTAGACACAGCACGCCTGTACTTGTGCCTTGGAGAGTAAAATTTATAATCTCTAGAGGATACGATCACTTCATATCGTCCTGTCAATCGTTTAAACCTACAGTATGTGCAGTACAGTCAGAGGAGAAAAAGAACCAATATGCAGAAACATAAACATTTCTAAAATTGCTTTCTAGAATGCCTATAATTTTTCAACAGTTGCCGCCTAACACAGTTCAACATTTAATCAGATAGTAAAAAAAAATAGAACTTCGAATTACTTTCAAACATTTGATCAGCACAAATTCAAAAACATTAGAAAGCTGAAATACACAACAATTGAAGACTAATTTTTACATTCAAAACCAATTAAATCGACAAGATACTGAAATGTTAAAGAGTGAAAGACTTACAACAGCAGTAGAATCATGGTGAGCGTCCAAGGCGTCATCGGCTGCGGTATCATGATCAACCTCCCCAATGCTACTTGGGTGAGAATCGACGGTGTTGAGATCATCAAGAGAGCTTCCAATGAATGAATTGGTTGCTGACGTCATTTTGTACTGTTGAACTGTAACCCTACTCTCCATTACTCTTACAACAAAAAATATATCAATCAATCCATTTCAACCGTAGCCGTTCGATTCACTATGATCGAGTGCTTCTATCGTCAGTAACGAGAAGAGTGAGATTAGTTTTAGTACACATTTTTTGTTTTGAGCTTTTTTTTTCTGGGTTCTTTCAGAATGAGGAAGAAGAAGAAGCATTTGAAGTTTTAACGGCTGTCTGAAGCGATGGAAAGAGAAGCATGGAGAAGAGAGAAAGAGGAAGGCAAGGGTGAGACCGTACCTGGGGGGTTTGACGGGTGAGGACAGAAAAGTGAGTATCCAAGCCTCACTCCGACCTCCACATCTGCTACCAAGCCGCTTCCTTTTTTTTTTTCTTTTAATTTCTGGGGTCAATGATAGTGCTGGTCAAATAAGTCCGACCCCGTTACCAGTTCTAGTCTGCCGGATTGGACCAGTCCAAATAATTTTTAATTAAATTAGAACGGGTATGAGTTGAGGGAATGGTCCGCAGGTCGATCCGGTCCGGCCCGAATAAAATATATATATTTTTTTATATTTTATATATATAATTTATAAATATTAATTTGATGTATTATGTGTTATATATTAGTTAAAATAATATTAATTATAAATTTAATAGTTATTTAATATTTATTAAAGTATAATTTATATAATAAAATATATGTTAAATTATATTTTAATAAAAAAATATAAAATATTAATATTTTTTATTAAAAAATTGGCCCATGGGTCGGTCCGCCTTTTTTGAATCAACCGGGCCTGGCCAGGCCCGAAGGACCAGGCTAGAAAAAACCCTTCAGCCCGACCCGGTCTGGTGCCCAGTACTAGTCAATGCTACCTAGCTGCGTCATGTACCATCCGTGGACTCTCTTGGTCACTACTAGGCCGAAACCATATTTTCAGAAAAATCACACATTATAATAAACTAAAATACAAAAATTGTTTTTTAGCCCCAACCTAAACAGTTTTTGAAAAATATAAACATGCTCCAAACTTTTCTGGAAAAATATCATATTTTAAAAGTCTCCAAATATCTCTAAAAAGTCTCTGATAGTTCCCAAAAGTCTTGGTATCCAAAAGTCTCCAAATATCTTCAAAAGTTTCTAAAAATCTTCATCTAATATTTTTCAAAATAAGTTTGAACGTGTTTTTATTTGTCAAAATTGAAACTGTATTTTTCTATTTATCAAATTTAATATTCATTTGGGGCATTTGGCATAATTAATTCCACATTTTCCCCTTTGAACTTTGAGTTAATTACCTGATGTCAAAAATAAATTCAAGATTTTTATAAATAGCACCACATGTTTTTAAATTTTTAAAATAGAAACATGCTGAAACTTATTTTGCAAATTCTACCACTATGAAACATGTTCTCAAAATTGCCAGAATCAAATCATATAAAACTGAACCTCTCGTCCAAAATTTCCTCCATTTTTGTGGTTTTTTTATGTCATCGTTTGTTTCTCCTTGTTTCTCTCATCACACTCTCGCTCTCTTTCTTTGTTCCTCTTCCTCTCATTTGCTATTTTCTTCTCTCATCGCTCTATATTCTCGGTTCTCTCTCATCGTCGAAGATCTTCGCTTCCTCTTTGTTCTTCTTTCTCTCCACTGCTCTCCTCTTTTCTCTGACCCCCTATTCTCTTATCGCTTTCTCTTCTCAGTTTCTTTCCAGCGTCGATCGAAAAGAAGGAGGTGCGAGCAGAAGAAAGAGGCAATGATAGAAAACTCTAACTCAATTTGATTTTGTTCGATGTAAATATGTAATTTGACGGAGGCGACGGCCAAAAGCCCTAACTCGATTTGATTTTGTTTTGGTGAAGATCTGTAATTTGTAGTTGAGAGACGTGACTATTGCAGGGGGGGAGACGGCGGAGAAGGAGAGCTTAAAATTACGACGGCTAGGGTTTCGAATGAAACCGCGTTGGTGATGTGGATGAAATCCTAGTGCTGTGACGATTTGAAATAGAGAGTGAAAGAAAGAGAGAGCAACGACGAATGAAAGCTTGAACAGCTGCAACGACAAAGAATGCTTCATTTGTTGGAGTCGTGATGGAACCGAGACAGATCTGTTCAAACCAATATAGAACTGTGTCCTATAATTCATGTTGCGTACACATTTGCAGACTTATAATTCATGTTGCGTAAACATTTGTACACCTAAAATTCGTGTTGTGTACACCTTTGTAGACCTTTGTACATGTACACTTTTGTACACCAAATTAACTACCATTAAATAAATTAAAATTTGTACACGTACACTTTTTGTACATTTGTGTACACTATTTTACACCTTTTGGAAAAATCAGATATTTTTAATAATATTTTTTGGGTCAAATCTACTGCGGTCCCTGAGGTTTGACCATATCTTTGGTGCAGTCTCTTAGTTTTCAAAATTAGTTGTTTCAATCCCTCGTTCTGTCTTCGTCAGTCAAATATAACGGGCCACGTCAGAAAATATGATGTGGCATATGAGACCTACTAATTTTACATTTTTAATGACAAAAATATCCTATTCACCCTCACCCTCTTTCTCTCTCATTTCTCTCTCTCTTTTACTCCTTCTTTCTCTCTCTCTCTCTCTCCCCCTCCTCTCAATCTTCTCTCTTATGCTCTCTCGCTCTCACTTCTCTGTCACCAGTAGTCCAACCTTTGCATTGGTATGTTTCGTCGCCGTCCTCATCTGGAAGATAGTTTCTCTCCTCCTCTTCTCCCTATGCTTTCTCTCTTCGTCTATCCTCAACTGGAACCAAACCTCCAATCGTCCCCACCACCACCACAATAACCACCATCGAATCCCATCCCACAATCGCCACCCTAACCTAAAACGACTCCACCCAAAACAACCTTCTGCCTTTCCATCTAGAACCACCCTTATTTAGTTCCAACAGACCCAAATCATTAGCACCAACTCCACACGTCTTTCTCCTTCAGATCTCTCTCTCTCTCTCTCTCTCCACTTTCATGAACACCTCTCAACTAAATTCCAGATCCGTCTCAACTCCATAAAGATGCTCATGAATTCAATTTTAGTCAAAAGAAGCTTGATAATCTTGATAAAGTTGGAATTTGTGCTCATATTTTGAGCTTTGCATTTTTGGTCATATTCTTTGCCTTTGGATCTACTTAGAACCTAAAGACCATATTCAACGTGGTGAGATTTTGTTGTTGTTGGGTTTAATGATTTGAAGGTGAAAGATGAGAACTTGATGTTGAATTTTTCTTTTCTTTTTCTATGTTTTGCAGGAGGGGAATTTTCTCTTGGTTACAGATAAAATCAAATGTATTAGAAGTTTAATTGTGTTGACATGTTTATATTTCTTTGTCTTGATTGTGTGGGTTTGCCATTTTGACTTTGATCCTTAGTTAGGGTGTTGGTGAGTCTTCAATTATCAACTTGTGCATTTTGACTTGGTTCTCTATTGGTGGTGGTGGTTTTGGTGGCGATGGTCATTTTGATGGTGTCTCGGTTTGTTAGGATTTTGAGAAATTGAGGGTTGAGGCATAGAAGAATTGTCCTGTTGTGATGGTGTCTCACTTGCATATACATCCACCTTTTTCAGCAAAAGATGCATTCAGATTAGGGTTTAAGAGATTGGAAAATTGGGGAAAAACATAGTGTCTACTTTGAAAGAGAGAGAGAGTTATGGAGTGGTGGGTCTAGTGAAGCATGAGAAAGAGAGAGACAAGAACCATTGTAGGGATGGCAGAGAGAGAGACAAAAGGTGGTAGTGGGTAAAGAGAGTAAATTGATTTTAAAATGGAGGCTAAATTTGTCTTTTCATCTTTTTCGTTAAGTAAAGCAAACAAAGTTATGGGTCAGGGATCGAAACAGCTAATTTTGAAAACTGAGGGACCGCACAAGAGATATGGTCAAACCTCAAGGACCGCGGTAGATTTGACTCTAATTGTTTTTGGAAAAAAAAAACTCAATTTCTTAGTGGAAGTCATTCGTTTCGCGAAAAAAATCAATTTCTCATGAAAATATGTCAATTCCTCATGAAAATGATATTTTTAAGATAAGTTTATTTTTTCTGGTATTTTTTATAGTTGAAAACTTGATATGACATTTTTAAGATTCGACAGTTTATTTTGTTATAAATGTGTTATTTTCCCTTGAACGTTGGGAGAATCACACATTTATAGCAAAATGCTCATTTCTTTATGTGAATTATGGTCAGATTAATGTTGCTCAGTTGCAAAAGTTGTTGGATAGTATTCATTGTTGAATCAATTGTGGTTCACATTTAGATCCTCTTGTGTTTTGATGATGAATAAAAATTGATAATTAAGACAACAAAGCACAATGTTCAATGAGATGGCCAAATGATTCAACTGTTGGGGTAAAAGAAGTGTTACTCGAGTAATATTGATACACACTCGAGTAAAACAAGTTCTAGAGGCATGAGAAAGTAAAGCTTTCACTCGAGCAACATAGAAATCACACGAGCAAGTAGAAAACCCAGAAACATCACTGGAGGAGTACTTACTCGAGTAAGAAATAAAGTTACTCGAGTAATCGAAGAATTAGGTGCGAATCAGGTCAAAAATCACGCTCACTCGAGTAGAAAATATTCTTACTCGAGTAATTCATATATGGCAAAAAATCAAGCATCAATCAATCATCAAATGCACTCCAACGGCTAGATTATCAACCCCAACGGTCATATGGGCAAGAAAGGCTATAAATACATAAACAAAAGGCACAAAAAGTATGGATAATCATGCGCTTTCAGGTCTCAAATATTTAGATCAATCCATCAACCCTAAAACACCAAAACAAAGCTAGAGAGCATATTGCAAGCATCAAGTTCATACTCTTATTTCTAGCATAAAGCTATCAGTTGTATTTATTCATAAACACTTTGGGTATTGAAAAAGTTTGTTGTGAGCCTTAGAAAATAACATTGTAAGGGTTTTAGAGGTGTGAGACTAAGAGAGAATCAACCTTGGTTTATTCTTGAACTGGAATAAAGTATTATAATAGTTCTCACTTAGCTTGAAAGTGAAGGTGGCTTTGGAGGCTTTGA
>CAODLS010959607.1:0-15318 GCA_948243855.1 Flueggea neowawraea | reverse complement strand
GTGAACAAGGAATGAGGTTTGCTATCAGAGAAGGAGGGAAGACTGTTGGTGCTGGTGTTATTCAGTCCATCATTGAGTAGATGAGATACTTCATCAGATAACGTTCGGGGCTTTTTGAACGGTGTCCAAACTTTGTATCCTTAGCTTTATGAAATTAATTTCACCATTTCGGCAAAACTTTCGAACTCAATGTCACATATTCTGCGGTTTTGTTCTTATTTTTGCGACTTCGCCATCTTGTTTAGTGTAGTTTGATAATATTCATGTGATAATTCAATGCGACCTTTTCTTTTTATCCTCTTCTTTTGCAATTTGCTTCTTTTCTTCTAATTGAAATGAGACGGCGGCATACTCCCATTGTTTGTTAGAACGTCTTTGACTCCATGTTATTGAGCTCTGTGAATGCAACTTTGCAATTGCCATGTGAACTAAAGTTTAAGTTAGTCTGGTTGTTTTAGCCATAAAACACTGAATGGAGCTATCTTATCTCCTAGAACTTAAAGCAGATAAATGATGTTATTAACAGGGGTCTAGCAGGACTAAAGTAGATTTGTGCCCCATCAACGGGTTATACATCAGGTATTTGTTTTTGGTTGAGCGAGTAGAATAAATTACAAATCGATAGATTGTATAGTGTCTTTTACAAATTGATAGATTACCAATAGATTGTATGGTAAAAAAAAAAAAAAAGCAGAGAAAGTGAATCCTTTTAGAGTTGGAACAAGTGATTCAAGGGCGCACGCTAATGCGACAGTTCAAGCCAGTCACATTTGAACAATTCGGTGCCCTGTGTCGAGAAGCAATTCCCATTGATTCTAAATTATGCTTTGAGAAAATATACGAATATTTATTTTTGCATTAAAATTAGATGAGTTTTTTTACATAAAGGTCTTGAAGAGGCTACTAGATATACATATATACTTGATAGCCGTAACTAGTACAGTATTTAACTACTCCTAAATATACCGTCCAGTCCACGAATGTATCGGCAGGATAGTCCGTTCAATTTGGCTTCATATGATCATTCACCAGCAGCAAAGGCCCGGAGTCCGTAGATAGAGCATCATTTTTCAGTTCAGCATGACAGACGTCAGACAGTTGCCTCTTCTCATCTTTGAGAAAGATTCTTACTCCGCAAGACGATATCAAACCTTTAAAAGATTGTTGATGCAATCAACTGTTGAACAAATGCTGCTCTTTGCTCTCTCTCCTCGTAGTCCAGCTCACTGGCTCCAACAGAAGACATCTCAACACTGTATGAAATGGAATCAGTAATTGGTCAAAGTATAAAAATACCATATAACATAGGCATAAAATTTGCGAAAGGAAAATACCTTTTTGACTGAGAAGTGAGAGGCGTTTCCAACCAAAGATTCATCTTTCTGGGTACCTTTCGTTTCTGAATGGGATGCATTGCTGAGAAATGGTGAAAGTGGATCAGGAACGGTTTCATGTGTATTTACACTGACATTTGTTGATGACCCAAGAAATGAACTCAGTTCCTTGCCGAGCATGGCTGAATTACCGGTCCAAAGGCCAGCGTTTTGAGATTTTCTCCGGTGCTGCAAAACAAAAAGAGCCATATTTCTGATATAAAATGCAACAATAATGCCTAAGTAGATTTAAACTTTCTGGATTGTTTATCTAACGAGTCTGGACTTAGTGTGTTGCGTTGCATGCCTTGAAGGCTCAGAACAGGCAAGAATTACCTTCAAAGAGCTTGCATGTTGAACTATGAAATGTCCAGTCGCGTCTTTCCCTAGATTTGCTGCACACAGGGGACAAACCTGAAATAAAAATAAATCAATAAAAAAAATTCAAAATCCACGCAAAGCATAAGAAATCACACATGGCACTGTGAAAAGTAGTGGCCGCAAATTTTGTTCCTTGGGAAATTGTCTTCAAAGATATGACGCACTTATTGATTATAAGGAGGGTTTTTTCTCCACTTCTCGTTAATCCGGAGTCTTAACAATTCTTTAAAAAGCAGACGAAAATAAATGTATTTTAATAAGGATATAAGGTAAACATACTGCATTTGTTAAGTCAAAGCAGTGCTCATCCTGCAGATGGCTGCAGAGGACATGAACTTCAATATCCACATAGCAGAAGGGGCACGGAAAACAAGCTCTGAAATCGTCATCTCCATCTGAATCATCTATTATCAAAAGATTACCTGTTGACACAACGAAAATTGGAAGTGTGGGGTTATATAAGAAGAGAAAAGAACCTGTTCTTCATCTGTGCATGACACGTTCAAGAATATAAAATCAACCAATCTCCCAAGCAAACATAAAAAAAGCAAAAACATGGTCTCTAAAATAACAGAATGATCAGGATTTCATTTCCATAGACACAACAAGTTGCATAAGTAATCAAAAGAAAAAAGCAGAGCAAACGGGAAAAAATAGCTAGGACCAACTAATTTGCAATCATTCCTCAAAATTAAACAGTCAAGAGTTCAAATAGTTTGCAGCAAACTTATTCCAAACAGTGCACAGATGTACTGACTGACAAATATTTTCCGATCATGAAGTCTATCTTGACATTATATAAGCTTTGCTAAACTAAAAAATAGACATATCGCACAAACATACTGATTGTTGTACATTATCCCAAACTCACTGCAATAGCTTGTAGATTGTACTACTTTAACCACTAAACATGAAAAACAAAAAAACAGAGTGCATTCGCATTGACTCATAAAGGAATCATCTGCCAGAAAATCATACGGCCTGCTTTAAAGAAAGAATCATACGGCCTGATTTAAAGAAACCAATATGCTGTATATTCTAAACTTGCTGTTTGCTGTTGTTTCCAAACAAGCCACAATTGATGGGACATCCACCTAGACCAGTCCTTTTGATGCATCTCGACAGTTAACTGATCAACACATTTACTCCCTCACCTTTATCAAGACTTTTTTCACATATTGACTTACAATTTGTTTCATCCTCGTACTCTTCTTCAATGTTAATGGCAGAGGCCGATTTCTTCTTCTGACCGTTTAAGATCAAGGAATCGTATGACTTCCTCAAAAGATTAAATTTTTTCAATAAAAGTTCTTCATTATCCCTTGAAAGTTCCAATCTTTCTACCTCCAATAATACTAATTTCAATGCCTTGAGTTCATCTAAATCCTCCTTGAGCTTTGACATAAGCAAATTATCCTCTTCATCGCTCGAACTATGTTCTGAACTCTCTCCTTCACTGTCTTCGTCTTCAGAACTACACTTTGTCATCACTTTTATTGTACTTCAGCCTCCAGCACAATAAAGCTACAATCTTTCTCATTCATCAAATCACTTATATTGTGGGTTGCAAAAATCAAATATCGGGTCTTAGCAACCCTAATTGACAGTTTTAAAACAATACGGACTCTTTTAAAGTTTTGTCGGCCCAACAATAACCCTTGACAACAGTGACTCAATAATTAATACAAAAGTGAATCTACACTTTCCAATCATAGATTTCTCCTAAAACAAGGAAAATTGGAGAACTATGAACAGAAGAAATCGAGTTGTGTACTAATTTGAATCATTAAACAATAACTAACAAATTTCCTACTGGCTTCAACCACCAAGTTGCTATGATGTCCGTGTCTTACATCCACCTTAATTTTTTCTTTTAAACATCACACAACAGTTTAATTCAACTAAAAACAAGTGTCTAAAAAGTAACCTTATCATTAAAGGGACCATAATTAAAAAATAAATAAATTCCAAAACCCATGTCTTGAAGTCCCAGAAATAATATGATTGTTCCCAAAACTTCAAATAAAAAATAATTAAATCATCCCAGAGGACACTGAAATCAACATAATTAATAAGATAACTGGATACACAAACAGAGACATACAATGGCAAGCCAAGTAGAAAACAAGATTCTTAAAAGCATTCATTCAGACCCAAAATAACAGAACCTCCTAAGAAGCTTCTACAAGAATCATTCTCAAGAAACATTGGCTTTGAAAAGAAAGAAGCTAAAGCCAGTACCAGAAGAGATGTGTCGGGTGGTTTGAACAGCAGAGAAGTACTTGGAAGAGTGGACTCTAGAAGCCCAGAAGTCAACATCCATGATCACGTCAGCTTCACAGCGGAGGTTCACGGTGGGTGTTTACGTCTGTTCCCGGCCAAGCGGTGGGTAAGGTGACCAGTACGAGAGCTGGAAGGAGTGGTGCTGAAAAGCTTAGTAGTTGTGTATATATAGAAAACAAGTATGAGAAAAGGCTAGCCTGACATCAGCTACTTCTTCGATGGATGACACATGGAATATTTTATAAAAAATAAAATAATAATGTAACATACCTTATTGTCTCTTTGTGAAAATCTTTTTCATTACTTCCATCAAAGAATCATTTTGTTCTTAATTACTTGATGGATACAATTTTGTAGCAGAGATTTATTATATAAATTATGTGTTAGTTGTGAATTGCATTCAATTTGAGAAATTGAAGAATTATAAGAAGCTATAATCAATGGAAAATTAGTTCTTTTGGTCATTTTTTTTATAGAACAACTTTTTTTTATTAATAAAAAAGAAGTGAAGACGATCAATTGTAATAAATCTTTGTTGAACGTGATCATGCAAACTACCTCTCAAGTTCTTAGAGAAAACAACTTTAACCAAATAATATATTACTACGCAGAATGTTCGATAGAACTATAATTGAACTCAGTGAGATGGTTGAGTTTCGTCACTGCTGCACCCGCTAAAAGCCAGACAATATGGAGGACTATCTATCATGCTCTAGTGTCTGACCAAGGCTCAAGCCGTAAGATATTAAATCCCTAGCAAATCGCTCCCTCCCCTAGCAAAACGAACATGAGACCATTCTCACTTTTACTGGACTAGCTCCTGGATGGGTTAGAGAAAACAACTTGACTTTATTTCTTTTTCCACAAAAAAAATGTAGGAATAAACCTTTATGAGTTAGCAACTTGTAGGATTTCCACTTAAAAAACATAAAGTTGAAAGAGGAAATGATTCAGGAAGGAGTTGCAAGAGAGAAACTTTTTCTCAGAAAAGTTTGTTACTTACATCATACTCAAATCTAGAATGGTTGGAAAAAAACTCATACCATTCTAACAGTTTTGATTATCTATGTATAGAATAATAGTTTCGAAATTTATTTTCGAAATTGTTTGCAATCAACGCAAACAACAGACAAGTAGACATATCAAAACACATTTTCAGATTATGCAGAAAAATTTCATATTATGCAGAAATTTATATTTTATGCAGAAACTTTCGTTTTAGCAAAACGTATCATGTAAAACCAGTTTCCAACTGAACAGAGCTGATACTCACTGATCATATTCCCGTATTATACTAAAACTGCGTTAACTAGACCAGTTCAAATAAAATAGCAACCTTAGGAGTCCAAATGGTACTCAACTCAAAAGGGCGAACAGCCGACAGCCTTAAAGGCTCAAAATAGTACAATGTCCACCCTAAGAGTCACTAAGTTGTATCAGACGGAACTGATCTAAGTACATCTGTGAGCGTTGTAGTCCACGTGCTCTAGCAAAATATACTTTGTCAAACTACTGAAAAATATACTACGAAAAAATGAGCAACAACACAGGCTCACCAAACATATCTGACGTGAGACCAAAGTCAAATCATATGTGGACTCCACCACTAATCAAAATACGTGGACTCTGTCACTGATAACGTCTCATACGTGGACTCCGCCACGAGATAATCTCACACGTGTGTTAGCCAGACACACAGGTCACCACGTACACTAATGACTGAGTGTTACCACTTACGCTGGTAACTGAGTCTTCACTATGGTATACCAAAGGTTACGCTAAACCCCGTTCGTAACATAGGTGTCCCGAGTCAGAACAATTAATTAAATTTTATGCCAAAAATTTAAATGCAGAATTTAAACAGATAACAGTTGAAGCACCACTGACAGATCATGCAAAAACTGATTTGCAAAAATCAAAGAACATATCTCAAAAAATATATAAATATTTCCAAAATAATATTTATATAAATAAATATATAATTTCCTTTCAAAAACAAATCCAAGTTCATAAGCCAAAACGAATCTTTTCTTCTAGGGAGTACAATTTTAGAAAATATCTTTGGCAGAAAACATTTTCTTGTTATTGATCAATTATTTAAATCATCCAAAAACGTTTGTTTTGAAATACCAAACTATTTCAAAACATCAGAAAATATCCAACAGGATTTCACAGCAAAGGTTTTCACGTAATTCAAATTTTATGATTTTCTATCATTATTAATTTTAGATTACATGCCAAAATTCAGACACGTCAAAAAAATATAATTTAGAAGACACAACCTATGTGTCTGAAGATGTCATTTCATTCAATTGGAAATCCAAGCTGAGCGACCCAGTCACAGACCACCGGTGGCTGGTTGACCAAGCTGACCAGAACACGGAGCTGAAACAATATCAAACAGAATCAAAGATGTGATACTGGTACTGTGACGGTACCCAAAATACATGATATGCAAATGCAGACACTCAACCTAAGATGAAAATTTTATTTCGCTTGACGATCTAACTCTGAAACCTCGAAAATCGGAATCTACGCAAAATTTAAGTCAAGTCCCCCAACTTTTGTAAAATTACTATTTAGACCCCAAGACATGACAAATTACGATTTGGTCCCCAAAATTTTTAAAAATTATAAATCAATCACAACATATCTTTAAATTATTAAACAATCCTTCAAAAAGTCAGAATCCTCAAATTAATCCCCCAACTCTCAAAAATTACAAATCAATTCTAAAATGCCAAATATCGTACTTGATCCTCAATATACTCATATTTGTGTAAAATTTCAGTTTTAGTCCTTTCAGCAGAAAACTACACTAAATGGTCATTAATCCCGAACCAAGCATTACCCAAAGTTTCGACCAGCCCACATTGACTCAAAATCATCCCTATAACCCAAATATAACATCCATTTCATCCAAAACCTCCTCAAACGTCCAAAATCATCCTTCAAAGTTTCGGATCAAAATACCCTTTCATAAAAAACCATCCAATCTTCCATTTTCAAGCTACATTCATGTTCTTCCAACTCTCCCTGTTAAAACCCAATAAAAATCGATCCAAAAACCATAAAAAATACTCCCAAAATCAAAAAATAGCTCCGGCTAAAAACCATTAAAAATGCAAGAAAAATAACGAATAAAAGAGGAAAGAGAAAGATACCTCGGTTTACTAGTTCGATCGACGAGGAAGAGAGAGAGACGGAAGAGAGAGACATAATAGAGAGAGAGAGTCGAGAGAGGGAGTTTTGTGCATTTGAAGAAAGAAGAAGAAGAAGAAGAAGAAGAAGAAAAGAAATCTGGGTAGCTGTTGGTTTGACCAAAACGATGTCGTTTCTGTCGTTCAAAACGACATCGTTCCATTTAAACGAAACGACGTCATTTCAGTTAATGCAAAACGGCGTCATTTCGCACGTGAACAACAACCACAAGACGCGGATGACAGCGCTTCAAACGACGCATCGTTTCCCTTCCAACCGAATGAATGGTCGTCTGATAGATACAAACGACATGTCGTTTGATCATGCATGCGAACTACGAGTCGTTTATTACATACAGACGATAGCGCATACAAACGCCAAACGATACGCCATTCGGACCAAAGCTATGAACGACCTGTAGTTCATTCTTCTTTCTTTTTCTTCCAATTTTCTTTTTTTTCCAATTTCAACCAATTTTCACTCCATTTAACTCCCCAATACACTTCAAAAATTCTATTAACACCAAAAAAAATTTAACACTCTAAAATATTATTAATTAATTTAATAATATTTCAAACTAAAATTAATCTGTCAAAAATAATTAATTCAAAAAAAAAATTAACAAAAAATTATAGAAAAAATAGTCAAAAAAATCAAATTATTACATAATAGGTAAACAATAATGGTTATAATAGAAAAATTGATCAAATTTAAAAATTCGAAAAATTTTAGTTTGAGAAAGAGCCTATCAAAAAATCGAAGGTTTGATTGTGAATCAATTATCACTGTTGTATTGATGGGAAAGAAAGAAAATGTTAGGATCGAGACATCAATTGAAACTTGTCGTAGACAAGCAATTAATCAATAAGGGTTTTTTTCTAGAATAAAAAAGAAACTACTAGGGTTTTTTTTAACTGTATTGGGCCCTATTGTATTTTTCCTTGTCTTAATTATGCAGAGTGTCAATTTTTTATCACTATTTTTAAAAATATTAATATATATTTTAATTCTATATTAATATCAATTTTTATGTTTATTTTTTAAAAATATCATATATTTACAACTAAATTTTAAAAATTTCACATTTATTTTTATATAAATTTTAATTTTTTTATTTTATTTTTTAAATTCTTTCTCTCTTCAATTTCTCTCTCACTCTCTCTCTCTCTTACCTAACCCCTAGTTTTGTAGTGTCGCCTCCTTGACTAGTAACTCCGCCGCTCCTCTCCTCCCCTTTCTGCCGTTCTCTCACATCTCTCTCTCTCTCGTGGCTTCGTTGATTCCCTCACCGTTGACTCCAGTCCATCTTCAAAACGAGTACCGGCACTTCGATCAGCTGGATCTACTTGCCCTGGATATACTCGACGTCTCGCCTCACCGATGGATCTGCTGTCATGACACTGTCAGATATTCGTAAACATCCCAAAATCTGCAAGCTCTTTGGTTCTGCCAAGAATCCTGACACGGCAGCTTGACATTATTTTTCTCGACATTGTTTTTCATATATTTTTTGTTTTGTTTTCTCAAAAGAATCAAGTTACAATTAACTCTTGTTGCACAAAGCCATTCAAGCATTCTACTCAACGTTCTCCATGGTTGATTTGGATAGCTGATTTTATACGCTTACAAGATAGTGCATTGAGCTCCTATGAGCAAGCTTGAATTTTCGTTTTATTATCAGAACACTTGAGAATCAGAAAACTGTGTGCGCTTTCTATTTTGGTTGCAAGAACGTTGCATGCTTTTACTTTTGCGAGACAATGGTCGTTGACAGCCTTGAGACCATGTTAAAAGGAGCGAAAAGGGCTTATTCCATTCTGGCAATCGGAGACACGAAAGTACAGGAAATCAGGATCTCTTTTTTCTCTTTTTGACAATAGAAAATAAGAGATTTATATTTTACAATAAATAAGAAACATCAATCACGTGTCTCAGCCTCTGAAATCTCCCTTTTTGCTGTATCTACCATTGCGCACAAGAGCTTGAAAGGGTCACCACAAAATGGGTTTGAAAGAGCTGCATGTGCCAAGAACGGAAGTTTCCTCAACGATCTACCGCTTAAACCCTAGAAGAAAACAGCACGAAATGCTATCACCAAGACTATCGTGATCATAGTCTCTTATGCAACGCAAAGATTCTGCAGACTGTTTTCTTTTATTTTATTCCTTACCTCGCATGCTTTTGCAGCTTCGAGTAATTGTTTACACAACTGCAGTGGTCTCTGGGCTTCCTGATTGTTGGGTGCATTCAGTTTGTCTTTCAAGGTCGAATAATCCAGAAGCGTGGAGCTATTACAGTCCTATTGAAATCTCATTAGTGTTGAAATGCATTTGGGCCTCCCATCTTTATATTGACATTCAGTGAAATACGGTATGTAGAGACTTCAGAACATATAATTTCCTGAAGAAGGTAACAGGAAGCATTCTCACCTGGAAATTTGACACTATTCCTGTTCTTACAAGTTCCTGTAAACAAGATCTAAAAATTTCATAACGAGCTTCAAGAGTTGGCGGTCCAACATATGCTTTGATATCAGCTCGATCGACAAATGCAACATCTGCATAGAAATAAGAGGAAAAAGCGGTCTACTCAGTACTAATATTTTGAAAGGATATTGTTGGAACCAAATAGACCATGAACTTACCAATGGCAGCAGTTAAATTTGATGTAGTCAGGATAATCACATTTGGTGCTGATTTTAATTTGTCCATTTGGGTGAGTAGAGCATTAACAACCTAAAGCGTATATATATCAAGAATCGATTCAGAATTGAAGTACAAGCAACTGTACCCAGTACACTTTCAAAGATATCAAGAAAATTCCGAGAAGGCAAAGCAGTGATACCCGGATAGAATCTGAAGGTTCAGAACCAGATAAAGCAGCTTTTCTAGCTGCGGCAAGGCTTTCCACTTCATCTGAGGCATTGCCGGCATATAAATATTGGATGCTTAAAGAGGCAGATATGAATTTCAAAAATCAATAACAAAACCAGGATAACAACAAATCTTACCGATCAAAACAAATACCAGATTGTTTTCTTCCTCAACCATCTCTTGGATTTTCTGGAAGAGCTTTGCAACCTAATGCAACAGACAAAGACCAATAAATTCAGATTTTAGTAGATGCAATCTCAACGATACTAACAGCTAATCATCTCAAAATTCCAAAGCTTAAGTTGAAGGCAAAGTTATGGGGAAAATTTTGAAGCAAAATATTCACCAAAAAGTAGAGCTTAAGTCAGCTCTAAATATGGATAAATGATCAATGCAAAATAAACATGTTTTCATTGTTGAATGAATTGACGAAAACCAACAAGAGATTTAAATAAGCATTTCTTAAAACTCGTATAGCCTGACCACTAACCAATTTGCCACTTTCCGAGAACCATTTACTAAACAAAGAGTGAGCATTAACTTCAACCAATTGGCATTGTGGGTATCTGGTTTTAAGGAGGAAAACAAACAATAAGTCAAACTGCACATTGTAGGAGTTGATCATTAGCAATAACGTATTCACTGAATAAGAAATCTTCATCATATGAGATCATCTATTAAACCTGGAATTAAATCGTATTGATAGTTTTTGAGCCAATGCTTTACACAAAGATGTCTTTCCTGTCCCTGGAGGTCCATGCAAAAGAACAATGCTGCGAAACACACAATATTCATGGAAGCAGTAGTGTTATCTCAAAGCTTGTAGCTTTTTATATATGCTTCAATTTTTTTTATAGCTATGCCAACAATCAGTAATTCATACCGATTCCAAGACACAAGGAAAGGATCAACACCCTTCTCAGTGAAGAGCAAAGCACTTGTTGCATACTTCAACAGCCTCTGTTTGAGACCAGATTCATAAATTAAGCTGCAAAAGAAAATAGATGTCTGAATAGTTGCTACACTAGTTGAAGAAATTAATAAAGAAGGTAATAATCTGCAGATACTACCTTTCCCACAATCCATGAAATTCTTTTGCAGGTAGAATCCATTCGTTGAAGCTAGCAAGTTGGCCATCTCCACTTAACTCCTCACATGGTCCTTCCTCACTGAGCTGACAAAGCAGCAGTAAAGCAACATTCAGAGTTTGACAAACACCAGCTCAAGGAACCATTACTTAAAGCAATGAACTCAAAGGCACAAAAAAAGGGAACCCGTGAAGCCCACACAAACCATATTACCTGAAAGACATGTACAACAGGCTTGACTTGCCAGAACAAAAGAATATCATGATTCTTTACCCATTCATCTACAGATAAAACAGATATATCATTAGTTGCTAACCTCCCAGTCACCAAAAAGATATATTGTATTATGTTTTTCTTCTTGATTATACACTAAATTCACAAATACATTGTGGGAGAAGTTAATGCATACCAGTATCACAAATGCGGATTCTCTGTACATTTTCGACAAGAAAGGGATCATCACTGGGCACAGGGATAGGTCCATCAACGTAGCTTAAATTCCTCTTGTCGAGCATTCTGACACCCAACAGAAAGAAAAATAATTTAAAAAGTAAACAAAAAAAAATCAAGCTTCAAAATTCATTGACAACCATTTACCAAATATCCTAAACCATAAGGCTAGAAATTAACCTTTCGACGGCTGATCGTACATCTTCGGCGGGTGCTGTGCTGGAGGGTTTCAAGCAAACTTCGACTGAAACAAGGAACTTGTCTTGGGAGAGAACGGGAGAAGGGTAAGGGTGCATCACGACGCTGTTAGGTTCGGGAACTGCGGTCTCCGGGGATTTTTGGACGGAGATTTCCATGGGAGAGCTCATCTTGATGAAATTGCAGATTAGGGAAGGAACATCAGACAGAATTGAGAAGATCGGAAATCAATGTGATGGAAGAAAACCCTAAATTTGATAGGGGAAGGAAGGACTTCGTTTTCGAAAGTTTGGGCGGGAAAATAAGTACCTTTCTGAACGGTAACTAATTAGTGCCGTGTGGTAAATTTTTGTGGATGTTGACCTCATCGTGCTCAAACGGGTCAATAAGTCAACATAAGGTAAAAAGAGATAATTGACCAATTATATTACACTCTTTACTATTTCATAATTATTTTAATCAAAAGACCAGTGGCAGGGGGTGGCGTCGGCCGAATCGGAGATCTCGAGTACCTCCTACTCTCCTATTGTCGACTCATCTCCTCCGATTATTGATTCCGTCATTGTAAAAGAATAATATTCATCTCTTTAATTATTTAAAAATTTTCAAAAATTCTTTACTTTTATAACTTTTTAATAAGTCATATTATTTATTTGATAATCGAATTTACTATTATTTAATATTGAAATTGACTCTAATATCAATAAATTATAAATATAATCAATATGTTAGTTTTTACTTACTTAATAAATTTTCGATAATTTTCTTATTGATGTAGCTAAATGTTATTTATTAAATGAATTAAAGTATATTTACTTCTTTATAAATTGGGTATTACTAAAAATTAAGTAATATAATTGTTAGAATAGGCAAGTTTCTGAGTTTTATTTTGTAAAATTAATTATAATTGCTTAAAAAATTGAGGAGTTTAATAAATTAACCAAAAATTACAATTAGGTGGTAATTGAGGAGGACAAGTAGTGAATGTCAAAAAAAGAAAAAATTGTATGGAGAAAACCAAATAACCATTTTAGTCTCACCCACCATACCTATATCTAGTGGCCATAATTATTTGAGATATGCAACTGACACTGATAACTCAGAAGATAACACCAAAAAGATAACTGAAACAGAACCAATTATCTCTCAATACTAATATTTGTGAGGCTTCACTTGACTTAGCATTACATTGCTGGCCCCTCCTGACATGACACACCACCACCATGAACCATGAACAACGTCAACAAGTCAGAGCAAGAACTTGAAATCCTCAAGGCAGTGGCTCAGGCATGGCATGCTCGTTCTGGAAGTTCTAGGCCTACCAATGAGTATGATGCTCACAGAAGAAATTTTCAGAGCAAGTCATCAAGATTCAAGCTTGAAGCATTGAACAAGGCATCATCATCGTCAATTAAAGGACTCTGTGGTGCCAACAACAATTGGGATTTCAAGCAATCTTTATGGGATGCATATGAGATTGTGTCTGTGTCCAAGAAGTTGGAGAGAGGGTTGGTGTTGGATAATCCATTTGATGGTGTTTTAGAGGATCAGAGAAGGGTTCATAGGAGGAAAAAAGAGAGCAAGAATAGTCTTAGAAATATATTTAATCGAATGTCTTCGAGGAGGTTCAATGATGCATATATTTAATCGAATGTCTTCGAGGAGGTTCAATGAAGATAGTTGATACTCAGTTTCGATACTTTTTCTTTTTGTGTGGTTGAATTCTGGTTCCAGGTGTTTCAATGAAGAAAGTTTTTCTCTTCAAGTGCATTCTTTATTGAATCACCTTACAAACCAAATTCAGGCATATTTTGCAGTCCCTTGTGTCCGTTTTGATTGCGTTTTCTTAAATGAAATGGTTATGTTCTTTATTTCTTACGTGCATATGTGACTTTTTTCATTAATCTGTCAAGAAACTTCTGCAGCAACTGCAATTACTTCAACATAGCAGGGGACTTCATATGTCAGAAGATGGGGATTTGAATCTAAAAAAGCTATTAATAAGAGGCAGCAACCGTTGATACTCTAACTTTACCCTGTTCACACCTACAGTCTCTTATATACTGCACTGATTCTTTTGCTGCCTTAACTCAATCAATAATCTAAGGTCTGTCTCTATCTACTGCTTGCTATTCCTAAAATCAATTCATAGTCAAAAAATGATTCAAGAAAGTTACCCAGATTTTATAGTTTTGCTAAGTTTATTTTGTCAAGGCAACAAAAGCAAATGACCACATTCAGGACTCTTGATTCTTCCTTTTTGTTCGGGTTGTCACATTGAAAACATGTCAACTGAAGTAATGAGAAGAAGTTGTTCAGTCCACCTCAATTATTGATAGTCCTGGTCCCATGAGGTTCCCTGCAATGAGCCCTATACTTCATGACATTGATGTCAACACAATTTGATTGCAGTTGTCTACGCCTAATAATTCTGCTTGCAAAGCACGGTGGTATGCCTATTTGCACATCACATGGTCCGGTGATTGAGCAATATTCCCAGTCATGAACCAAGACCTTGCCTTAAAAGCATCAACTACTGTTAGGTGTTTAACTGTTATTGTTAATTCATTAACAGTCCCCTAAACTTTTTGATTATTGTGTTCAGACACGTACGATATGAACTGGTTCTGCTCCGGGAATTCGCAGGTGGGAATTCACGGCTAGTTCAGTTTTGAGCCAACATAGAGTGATCAAATACATCAGTGAACTGTGTGTGAATTGATTTCTTTCAGTCATGAAATCAAATTTGAATCCAAAATTTCATGGTGAAATTTTTTTCGTCACTTCAATTTGCCTTTTGCAGTCTATGTCACTGACATATAGGGATAAACAAACAACTCTAGCTGTCTATATGCATGTAATTGTCTGTAACATTTGTCGACAAAATCTGAAGCTAGCACAGTTGCTGCAGAACCTTAAATTGATAGTTGCAGAACTAAAGATGAAGAATTTCAGCTTCATAACAGAATAAAATTCTCATTTACTACTACGAAACATAGAAGCCTACATAGGAATCATTGCAAATTAAAAATACTAGGATGCATCATATCTCGCTGTATCAGTAAACGGCAACAAAGACAAGACATGACCTTTTTATTTAACTAGCTGCGACGATATCATCACAGCTATACGGTTCGTCTACTTTCATCTCTTTAATACTCACATGCTTTTGATCCTCTTACAATTTGAAGGTTCTCTATTTGCACAGTTCAAATCCCTTGCGCTTCTGCTGGATGAAGCCTTCTACTTCATCATCAACGCCTTCTTCTTCGACTTCTAGATCCCCATCATCTTCCTTTATAACTGTCCCATGCTCGCTGATCCTAACCCTCCTCTGAGGCTTTTTCTTGCGGGACCTCACTTTGTTTCTGTCAGTGTCTTCCAATGGAATAACCCTGTGATTTAAGACCTTGTGGACAGTCGGCTAGCGAGGAAGATCAGGGTTGATGCTAGTCATTCTTGAGATTGTAG
>CAODLS010959547.1:0-31254 GCA_948243855.1 Flueggea neowawraea | reverse complement strand
GGTCACACACAAGAACAATTTGGATTGGTTCACAAATATTCTCTCTCATGGTAATTAAATTATTAGTATGATTAATTTGATTAATCATTAATAATTTAGGGTTTTATGATTTAGATCATAAATATAATATGAGATGTAATCCATTAATGTAATGGGCTTTTAATTTAATTCACTATTAATATTGTTTTGGGTTATTTATGTGTGACATAAGTTTGGCCCATAAGATATTAATAATAGAGTGATTTATTTGATGATAATGTATCATATAATTAAAAGTCCAATAACATAATAAAACCCTAGGAGAAATTTAGCCACCACTCTTATTTTTTAGGAGTTCTTATTCTTATGTGAAAAGAAGAAGTAAATCCTAGTTTGGTGAGGAGGAAATTCGGCCCTCTCTCTCCTAAACAAGAGGGGTTGAATTATTACTTAAACAACAAAGGAAATCCAACCTCTCTTCCTTGAGAAGGAAGGGCCGAATCCTTGTATGACAAGGAAAGGGATTTTGGCTCCCAAATTGAGAAGGAATTTGGCACACACCCTTCTTGCATTGGTGTGGCCAAATTCTTCTTGAACAAGGAAGGGTTTTGTCCAACTCTAGTGAACCTATTTAGGTTTTCCCATATGTCTATAAATAGGAGCACACCCTAGTCTTGTTTCTCATGGCAATGGCATTGCCGAATTAGTGAGTGTCACAAAGCAAGAGAGAAAATTATTTGTGAGATCTAGAATAGTGATTCTAAGTGCTAGTACACATCATCCATCCAAAGGAGTTCCTTCGGGTGGATACAATTGGTCATGTTCGCTCAAAGACAACATAGTTGAAAGGGTTTCGAGTTTGTACTAAAGGATACATCAACACTTCATTCATTCATTCATTCAATCGAGCTTTGGTTTTTAAGGTAAAAATCCTAACCATAATCATGTATGTCGATATGCATGGATCATTGGTGGAATTCTAGGATGAAATTTTTTGTTATTTTCGATGCGTTATTCTTATATTAATGTCATATTTTAAGTTTCAAATTCCAACATTCCTTTGAATCTCTGCAAACTTCTGCATGTTTTAGTATGCATCCTTTTAGGCTTCAGTACATCTTTGGATATCCCATTTTGAACTTCTATATATCTTTGGATATGCTCATTTGAACTAGAATTCCTTGGCGCAATAGGTGTGAGAGGAAACACCTTGGGTAGTGCGGTAAGAAAAAGCGCAACTGCTACTTCTGTAGGAAGCTGGGACACATGATAGGCGATTGTCCTTAATGACTTGCTATCGAATCTCAGGCGGGACAACCTATGATTAGAGGCACGAGCAATGTTGAGGTGCTTTAGAATCTTCTAGGGATAGACAATCAGGAGATCCCATTCTTTTTGGCTATGGTAGCACAGTAGGAGGGAGTTAATAGCAAAACTATTATCTGACTCATTAGGAGGTTCAAGTCTCATTTGCAGTAGCAACTTGTATCTCTTCTTTTTCTAAACATTTGCAAATCTCTGAATGTACCCTTTGAAACTTTTGTATGCTTTTGCATCTTTCCTTATGTTTTCTTTTGAATCTCTGTGAACTTTTGCATGTTTCAGTATCCATCCTTTTGGACTTCAGTACATATTTGGATATGCCCATTCTGTCTCTGCATTTGCTTGATTTGCATCCTCTCTATCTGTTTAGTTGAGAGATAGTTGATTTTTTCCGTGAGTGTTCTGTCAGACCTATCAGGTACGACATGATTTGGAGATTTATGTTGAATTGCGATTTTGGAATATCAGATTTTGACTATATTGAGGTCTAGAGTTCTGATAACATTCTCTGTATCTCTGTAATCCTTATGATCTAAATATTTTGGAAATTAGTGGATGAATTTATTTTAAGGGGGGAAGTATGTAATACCCCGCTTGTTTCTGACCTGTTTTCTATAGCATTCCGATAAATCCCGATTTGTTCCATTCGATTTTGATCCTAGTAATTGGTACTTGGAGATGTTGAGGATGTCAATTTGTCAAAATTTTGGCATTTAGTTGATCTCGATTTGGTCTTGAGCAATTGGAGTGTTGAGTAGATGATTAATGATTTTGAAATGGAGTTACTCGAGTAAGCAGAGAGTGTTACCCGAGTAAGGTGAGCTATGGATTACTCGAGTAAGTAATTTTGTTACTCGAGTAAGCTGACTCTCTACATAAATTTCTGGAAAGATCTTACTTGAGTAAAAAAGTCATCTTACTCGATTAAGCGAGGAAAAATTCTAAAATGTGTAGTTTTGGGCAGGGGCTCTATATATAACCCCTACCCGACTCTCTCGGATCTCTCACCTCATTTTCGTCTCCCTCTCCACAAATCCATCCATAAAGCATTCCAGTTGCTTCCTATTGCTTCCATTTCATTCCCAGAGGTAAGATTTCATCCCTAGTTTCTTCCTTTCGTCCATTTCATGCTTTAAATTCAGATTTGTGGGTTTAGGCCGAATTTGAATTTTTTGTTTGGATTTGTTTGATTCTATCCAAGTGGGAGTTGCAGGTTGTTAGATTATGATTATTGAGGTTAGACAATCATAGATTGAGCTTGGGTATGAAAGATTTGATGAGTTCTATGAATGGGCTAGGGTTTGACCAAATTGGTGAAAAGTTTTGATAATTTTGAGTTTGTTTGTTGAAACGGATGTTAGATTTGTGTTCAGGAGGTCGAATAGAGACAATGTAGGTGAATGGAAGTGATTTTATCAGTGAAATCAAGTGATAAGTCAAATTTGGAAAAATCTAGGTTAGTGACTTACTCAAGTAAGCACTTTGGCTTACTCGAGTAAGCCAAGGTGT
Source organism: Flueggea neowawraea (assembly GCA_948243855.1). Taxonomy (NCBI): domain Eukaryota; kingdom Viridiplantae; phylum Streptophyta; class Magnoliopsida; order Malpighiales; family Phyllanthaceae; genus Flueggea; species Flueggea neowawraea. The sequence continues at coordinate 28,443 of CAODLS010959547.1, read as the reverse complement.
GTATTACTCGAGTAAGCCATGGTTCATGGGGACCAAAAATGTAATTTTTCATATTTTGCAATTTCTGATAGTTAGGGGGCTAATTTAGAGATTTTGACTACTTAGAGGATCAGTAGGTGAATTGAGAAAAGTTTGAGCACCATTTTGTAATATGTCAAGCGTTGAGGAATAAATCATAATTTTACAGAGGTCAGGGTCGAAACTATAATTTTATGAGATGGTTGATTTTCGAGGCGAGAGTGTTGGATATTCATTCGCATTAGGACTTTCATTCATCGTGGGTTGGAATGAACATCTGCATTGCATGCATATTTTGTATTGCTATAGTACAATATTTGACTTTATTGTAATAAATTTTGTATTCAGCTCGGTTGAATTCCCGATATGGTCTACTATAGCTTGGATTATTTGCTCGGCGTCCAGGTGAGTGTGGAAGCCACTTCAGACGCACAGGTTGTGTCTCCTAAAAATTATATGTTTTTTTACATGTCTAGACTTGACATGTAATTTGTGATAATTAGATGATAGAAAATCCTAAAACTAGATCTGTGTTAAAATCGTTGTTGTGGAAATGAGATTTCCTTTGAGAATTTTGACGGTTTTTGGAAATAAATATTATGATTTAATATTTATTATGGTGTTGGATAATAAACATTTTGTTATGGATTTCATAATATACTCTGTAGAAAATGTTCTTTTAGTTTTAAGAATGTTTTCTGAAACGAATGTTTCGCTAAAAAATAAGTAAGTTTTTGCACTAAGGCTTTGTTCTGAAAAGCAATTGTATTTTGGGACAAATATTTTGTTTGTACGTTTGATGTATTTTAATGAATAATTTATCTGATTTGTATGCTTCCTATTTGGATATTTTAAATAAGTATTTCAATATGTTTTTTGGTAAAACATTTTGTTTTGGGACACCTAGCTATAGGGTAGTGTAGCTTTGATACACCGATGTTGTATCCCCCTAAGTGATTATACTTTGTGCCTTTGTGGCTTATACTTGCCTTAATAGCTATACCATGGTGACTAAGTGGTTGATCATTGCCTTTGTGGCTATTACCGAGTCAGGTTGACTCTACATGTCAGATTCAGGTCACATAAACTTTTGGTGTTTTTCTCTGAAAATATTTTGAAAAATAATGTGAATTTTGGTAAATATTTTGAAATGAAAAATTTGGTTATTTTTTAGTCGGGATGACTCTGCTTATAAGTTTCTTGTTCCATAAAAATACTTTAGTATTTCTCTCTGAAAATATTTTGGAATCCCTCCCTGAAAATGTTTTGAGAAAATATTACTCTTTGCAAATATTTTGGAAAAATAAGGAAGATTTTTCGTAATTGTTTTGGAAGGAAATAAATTGGCTATTTCATATTCTGAAAACTAAATGTTTTATCCGAGATAGTTATTTAGCTAGTCTGTATGACTGTTTATTTTCTGTCTTGTTTACATAGGATTTCTAAATGATTTTTCGAAAAAAAAATTATAATTTTGTATATAGTGTGTATACGTATATACACTTATAGTGCATGTCTTAGTTCTAAAAGGTTTTGCAAAACTTTTTTGGAGGGGCCGAGAGCCGCTCTGAGGTGTTATCCACTCACTAGGGTTCTTACCCCTTTCTTTTTCTTTTTTATTTTTATCTTATGTTTTAGGTTATTCTTCTGACATTCAATTACCCAGATAGGTGCCTTTGTCAACCGTGAGTGCCCTATTGTTCGGGCCGAGTTTTGTTATGTTAGATGCTGCATACTGGGTAGTGGGTTATAGATTTGCATCTAATAATAGAATGGTTAAATTATTTTTAACTATATTTATTTATTCATTATTTTGATAACGTAGTTATATTTATTTTTATTCGAGGATATTATTTCCAAAACTTATTTTTGTTAAAATGTTTTAGTATGACTAATGATGCATGCTAAATTTACATAGTTAATCAAGCATAAATCGATAGCATTTTGGTGCTAAGTGTACTCAATTGTCTATGAATTTATACCCTTTTTGTATTTTATGTAGGATGATGAGGAATGCATGAAATGAGATGAAAAAGAGAATAAAAAACATGAAAAATATGCTTTTAAAATTGTAAGACAATGGAAGAAAGCGCGAGAAAAACCAGCTCAAAGGGTGAAATTTTCGTTGTCACACCCTAGGCCATGGTCACGGCTATGACCATGGCCTCCTACTACCCACAAAATGAAACACTTAAAGGAAGACAGAAGTGGGCCACGGTCATGACCTTGGTGGCCACGAGCGTGGCCAACGGGTGCACAAACTGTGGCCACAAGGGCCACGGTCGTTGAAGTAACTCAGCAAAACAGTAGCCAGCCACATTCATGGAGCTTACTGTGGCCCTGACCGTGGCCAATACTGAAGAAATGGATTTTGGGTAGTAGCAAGCCATAGTCATAGAGCTAACCGTGGCCTCCAGTTGGTCATAAAAATTGCTGGCAAAAAGGGACCAAAATAGTGGGGACCAAGGCACAAAAAGGTGGCATCTTTTGGACATCAATCTTATGGTTTTGAGGGGACCAAGAGGGTCATAAATATACCTCTTTCACATCATTTTGGGGATCCTTGGAAAGAAGCCACACTTCACCACAAATCTTAGAGAGAGAAAGAGGGTTCCTTGAAGAGACCTATGGTCTTAGAAAGGAAACCCCCTCATCTTTCGCTTTTAATTTATTATTTTTATTTTGGTGATATTGTTTTCCTTTCAATGTTAGTTTTTATTTTTATTTACTTTAAAGTAATAGTATTTTAGGTTTTGTGTTTGGATTTTGAGTTGTAACTTTGATAGATATTTTTTATAATTATGAATGTGTATTGATTTTTGGTGCTTTATTTTCTACATCTAAAGATTGTTTTGAATGTGACATATATTCTTTAATTAAATATTGCATTGGATTTTATTTTATGACTTGTCTTGAATGGAATGATGTTGAGATTCATGACCTTAATGTTGGTTTTGACACACCCAAGTGAAGAATCAATAAATGAAGCTTGGGTTAGGTTTACAAGCATAAAACTTGTTGAGTACTAGAGTAGACATACTTAGTGCCTTCAAGGTGTTCGATGCAATTCCTCAAAAGGACTTAATAGGCCTATTTGGACTAGGTGAGGCCGAAAGGACCCTCCTAAGCAATTTTAGGTACGACTTGAGTGACCTGGAGAGAGGCCTTGGGTTAGTCTTACGGAGAGAACACTCAATCCCAAAAACTCATTTCATTTATTTGGTAAAAAGGAAGTCTTTGCATGCATCCCATTCATCCAAATGCTTTTATTTATTTTGTTATTTCATTTTATTTTTTTAAAATCAAACCCAACTCAACTCATAATCTTGGTTTTTATTGTTTTCCTTTGCTTTTCGATCATTAACTAGTACATGTTCCCTGTGGATTCAACATCCAAGGAATACTCTAAGGGTTTTATTACTACATCGATTCTAGTACGCTTGCTAGACACCGATCAACTCTTTCATCAAACATGAAAGCAAATTAAAAACCAGTTTTTTTAGAAAAAAAAAAAAGGCAAATTAAATCCCTCGTCAAACCGTTTTGTCTCTCTCTGCATAGTCTGTCCTCATGAATGGCAAAGTATCGATTGATTATAAGCCTTTCTTTAACAATATCTGACTGAAAATGATGTGATTGTGAAGCTCAATTGATTCTGATCAGAAGCAACAACATTCGCCATCTCTGTGGCGTTCTAGAGGATGAAGAAATAGAAGATGCTGACCATGGTTTAGATTGAGAACTAGGTCGTTTTTTTGACCAAATTTGAGAAAGAGGTCGTTTGATTGAGCCAAAAACATGGAAGCAAATTTCCATTAGTTAGTTTTGGGTTAGTAATAAATATGCGGTCCTTTGTTTCCATGGCTGCACCAACCGTGAGTACTGACATATATTAGTATGCCACAATTCACAATGAGGCAATAACATGTTTGACTATGACTGTAATAATAAACTTTGGAGATCAATATTGTATTTTTGGTCCTTTATCGGTTGTCAAGGGTTGATTTGCATAATATGCAATAAAGAAGCTGATAAACAATTTATAATTTAATGTATCAAAATTGTTTTATATTTTCGAAAAACAAAATTTTAAGTTCTGTTAAATCCTTAGAATTGCATGATATAGGTCACAAAATTCTTGATAATGATTACTGGAACTCAAAGAACCAATTTCTTTTTTTATGTGCTGGGATCATGATTTCAAGTCCTTAAGAACAGAACTTCATATAACAGGGCCATTTTAGGTAGAATACTTATCTATATATTAATATAAAACAGAATACATGAGTTTAATAAATGACATTTTTTTTATCTGAAAAGAAATTTCATTACTGCTAATCTTGGATACAAATGACCTTCAAGCACGTTGGAGGACATAATTGCCAATCCAAGGGCCAGGCAGGATTACCAGCTTGCTTGGCCAGAAAATCTGCCACAGCATTAGCATTACGATGTACACATCGGAAAGACACATTACAAGATTGTTGTAACAACCTATTAATATAAAAAACAATGGCTTTGATTTCCCAGGGACACAACTCTTCAGAGGAAATAGCCTGAGAAAGAGACAAAGCATCAAAATATATAAAGATCTGTTGAACCACTGTAAAATGGGATGTTTGATTCTTAGCCAGAAGCAGAGCGCATGCTTCTGCTACCAGGGGCGAGTCACAGTAAATTTTTTGGATAACCCCATCAAAAATCTTTCCAGTGTGATCACGAACAACTGCTGAAAGTCCAGCTGTTTTATCACGAGCCATTCATGATGCATCACAGTTGATTGTCAGTGAGTCAACAGTTGGCTTGGTCCAAACTGGTCTCAAATCAAAATTATTAGGGCATGAGGCAGGAGCTAAAGTGTGAGCGGGTACAGTAAGACTGACCTCCGATAGCTTTGCACAAGCTCTTCTGGCCGTGGAAGACGGGTCAGGCATTGTCTGATTAAAACAATAGTCATTACGTGACTTCCAAATCTGTCAACATAGAAGAACAATAAGAATAATGCGCCTAGGAGTTTCATCCTTTTGACACGTGTTACACAAGTCAATCCACCAACCAGTAAAAGTGGCGAAGCCGTGTGAGGTTCTTCTATAGTTAAAGACACTGATAAGCCATGTAGCTCTAGCATGAGGGCATTCAAACAACATGTGTTCAACTGATTCTATTGCCACCTGGCATAGACCACAAAGAGGAGAGGTTGAACACCTAGCTTTCCATAATTTAGTTTTGTAGGGAGCCCATCAGGAAGACATTTCCAAATGAAATGCTTTAATTTGGGAGCCACCTCAAGTTTCCACAACAATTTCCAATTGATATTACTGACAGATGAAGAAGGAAACCCAAAAGAATCAGTAGATACATTAGAATTGGCCAAAATAAAAAATCCTGATTTGACAGTATAAGAACCATTTTTGGTGAAGTGCCATATGGTGGAGTCCCTCTTACCAGTGAGTGACAGAGGTATGTTGGCTATACTTTTAACTTCAACTGGGTCAAAGATCTCCGCCAGCAAGTTTGTATTCCAATGTCCTCCATTATTCAAAATGAGCTTCTTGACAAGGAAATCAGTTGTGCCTGCAGGTGGGACTGAATTAATGCAAAAGTTAGGGAGACTTGGAACCCATTTGTCCGCCCACACCATAGTAGAACTCCCATCTCCAATATTCTGTCTTACACCTCTTTGAAGAACCTCTCTACCTTTAAGAAGACTTTGCCAAGCCCAGGAACTGTTATTGCGTCTATTAGTAGTCATAAAAGTATTATGAGGAAAATATTTCCCTCTCATTACCCTGGCCCAAAGAGAATTTGGTTCTGAGATTAGCCCCTAGCCTGCTTTCCTAGTAAGGCGTGATTTTGCCACTGACATCATTGTAGTCCCATTCCCCCAACACTCTTAGGCAGAAAGAAAACACTCTTCTTAACCCACTGTTTCTTTGCTTTATCCACCAATTGCCCCCACCATAATTGAATCATCTTACTATCTACCCAATCACATAGCGTCTTAGGCATAGCAAAACAAGACATAACATAGGAAGGCACAACATTAAGCACCGATTTGATTAACACCCCCCGACCAGGTTGAGATAGAAATCTTCCTCGCCAAGATTTGCCGCAATACTAACATGACACGTGTCATACAATAATTATTTTATTGTTATCATATAAATTAGTTAAATATCATAAATTTTTAATATAAACACATTTATTATATTATTTTTAGAAATTAGAATTTATAAATAGACTATTTATTAAAAATTTATGAATTGATATTTATAAACTGTAATTTTGTGTTTTTTAATTCAAATGATTTGTATGTTGAAATAAAGAATATTTATATATTTTTAAGTGATATAAATTTTAAAATAAAAATTGAAAATATTATAACAAAACATTGAAATGACCAAATAATATCCATCAAATTGGTTGATTGATAAAAAAAAAATTAAAAAATAAATGGGTGATGAAAAAATAAGAAAACTAAAAATATTAAGTTTATCTGAAAATTTCACAAGCAGAGAATCTGACTATGACCAATATTATTGACATAAAAGATTTTCAATTAATAAGATAAAGAAATTATGAAAAATATCTGAATGGTTGGTTAAACAATTAGAGAAAAATAAACAAACATATGCAGATAAAGTTATATCTACATAAATTCACAATCAAATTGATTTTCTTAATAAGTACGTTTTGATTAATATTGTTAAAAATTCAATAAAAGATTAATGCAAGATTTTGATATACGAAAGATCCATTGTTTACTTTATTGATATATTCAGACAATTACTTTTTTTGCAATCTAAATTTTATTGATTATGCAATAAATGATTAATTTATTTTGTACATTTTAGCTATTTTTCTTGACATGACATATTAAATTAAGTCACCTAAACTTTTGAATATATTGTAACCCCTTAATTTTTTTTTTAAAAGTATTGTTAAAAAGTTCAAAAGAATTTGACGTAAGAGATTAAAATGACAATTTTTATAGGAAGAATGCATTAAATTATTTTAAATCTTGTCGGTCTTAATCTACTTTTATCTATTTTTTTCATCATCAAATGCATGTGGTAGTAGTCAAAAGTAGAGTTAGGTGTGTGACTCTTATTTATGACAAGAAATGCAATTCATACAATTCTAAAAAAAAAGTTAGATATGAAAAAGTCTTTTAAAATCTATATTTCTAATAAGAAAAACGTATTAAACTGCCAAAAATATTTTTATTTCAATTGATAATATAATTTAGTAGCTTAAAATTTCTGCTGCTTCGCGCGGTTGTTGTGTTAGTTTTGTATAATTCCAAGTGTTTTAACAAACATACTAAAACGAAAATATGCACTTTCTAGTTTATCCCAAAAAATTCAACAAACAATCTAAAACAATTCTTGGAATACATCTAGTCATATCTTAACCATTTTATATCTTGATCCACAATATATCTCGGCTAAAAAGTTTATCCCAAAAAATTCAACAAATAATCTGAAACAATTCCTGAAATACATCTAGTCATATCTTAACCATTCCATATATTGATCACAAAATATCTCAGCTATATCTTAACCCATTTTATCAGGATCAATTTTTTTTTTCCTGGAAAGAAGGAGAGTTGGAGGTGACCAGTAATAACATATTCTTGCTGGGCATTACCATACAGGCATTACCTCTCCGCTACCTAATTTAACAAACGCTACCTAATTGTTTTACATAATTGCTCGGATTTGAAGTTAATAGCGCATTTTTCATATCAAATTGAAAAAACCTATTTTTTTGGGGGGGAAAATCACATGATTATAGCAAATTAAACTGTCAAATCTTAAAAATGTTGCCACTAGTTTTCAACTATTAAAAATGCCACAAAAAAGTAAACACAACTTAAAAATACCATTTTTTTGAAAATTTGTGCAAAATTGAGATATTTTCGAGAGAAATTGATTTTTTTTCTTGAAAAAATGACTTCTAACAAGAAATTGAGTTTTTTTTTTCTAATTTTTTTTAAATTTGCTTTTTTCAAAAGGTGTACAATAGTATACACAAGTGTATAAAAGAGTTTATAATTTTTTATAAAAAAATTAATTTAATGAATTTTAGATTGATGATGTATAAATGTATAATATTTTTTTAAATTAAGTTGATTTATTAATGTATATAAATATATACAAGTATTCGTTGGTGTATACAATATTTACAATTTTTAATTTATTTAATGGTAGTCAATTTGATGTACACAAGCGTTTTTGTACATAAGTGTACACAATGTCATTTTGGTATACACAAGTGTACACAACGTGAATTTTAAATATACACAAGTATACATCCGTATATATAAATATACAAGATGTTTATAAATTTTTTTAAATAATTCAACGTATTTTATTTTTTTGGAAAAAAAATATATTGCATCGGCTAAGGTTTGGGAAACTCTAACTGCCACCACACCCTCTTCTGCGTTGCTAGTCTCAATTCTGATTTTACTTCACCAATTTGTCCAATCCACTAACAAGAAGAATGAATCTGACTCTGTTTCGATTTTTCGTCGTCGTCGCGACTCCAACAAACAATCATTCTTTGTCGTTCGCATATCCTCTCTCGTTCAAGCTTTCCTTCTCTACCACTAGTCTCTCTTCTTTCTCTCTCTATTGGAAATCGTCCTGGCGCTGGAGAGATGGAGATCTCGGTTTCATTCGACATTCCAGATCCGCAACATTCCAGACCACAACACACATGCAACCATTCCGGAACTGCAAAGGAGATCTCGGTTTCGTTTGACAACAACAAGGACCGTACAACAGTGGGGTAGACGAACATGAACAGGGAGAGGAAACAGTGGGAGAAGCAATGATGGTGGCAGAGGAGAAATATAGAGAAGAGAGAGAAGCAAAGATGGCGGCGGAGGAGAAAGATGGAGAAGAAAGAGAAGCAAGGTCGTTGTGGAGGAGAAGGGTATAGAGAGAGAAAGAGGCAGACGAGAGAGGAGAGGAGGGTAGAGAGAAATTGGTAGACGAGATTTTTTGGGAAGGGATGAGATTTTGCCTTATATATTCAACATAGATGGTATTTTCGAGAACAGTTCACAGCTGTGATATTTCGGAAACTAGGCTCTCTTGATGTGGCATTTTGAAATAAAGTTTTCACTATTCTGCCATTTTAAAAAATACAAAACTGATGTTTTTATTTGTGTGAATATACAGTTTAATTTTAACAAACTGGATAATTAACTCTAAATTTTTCGGCACACTCACATTCAAACTAATTGTTAAAGGGCTATAATTGCTTCCTTGAAAAATTCAGAAAAAAAAAGATCTATACAATTATTAATAGTAAATGAAAGCATATAGACGAAAAGAGTATTGGAAGCAAACAAAAAAATCTGATTCAATAATGTTGCAAAAGGTGGGTCCACTTATGACACGTCGTAGGTTCAAACTTATACAGTTAATATATGATTTTTTTTTATGGGAGAAAGGAAAGATGTCAGCGATGTATTTTTGTTGGGTATGATTATATAGGCTTAATCTTTTTTTGTTACGGAATATTTTTAGAATTATAGCTGACACCCTACAGTAGATTTAGGTCTGTGCACTAGTGTGATCACTGTAGGACGAGCAGTAGAGACCTGATCAACTCAGCTTTAGTGCACGATGTAGGCTTATGGCAACTAGGGCTATCTGAGATTACGTCGCTCCCTCCCAGAATAGAACCCACGATGTGCGAACTGAAAACAACATGTCCTTACCACTCGGCTATTTCTAGAAGGGTTATGAATATTTTGTTTATGAGCCTAATTTATTTTTATATTATCATAATCCTAACATTTATAAAAATGAAAATGAGATAGTTTTTTTTTACTAATATACTGTTATTTGTTTTGAATAATTATATATCTATTGACTTTTTAAAATAATCTATTATTATCTAAACTTTATCTATTTTGAAACTCTAACCGTTGGGAGATCAAATGCGACTTTGTTTCCAAACCTTAATTTACAAAATTAAAAAAAATAAATATTAAAATCATATAAATCAGTTTTAAAGAGAAATTGCAAACCTTTTATGTAGCTGTGTACACATTTAGCACGTTATGTAAACTTTTGTACACTTAATATAATAAATATGTAAGGGCTAATTACATATTTTGCTCATTGAACTAATATAATTACAGATTTGTCCTGCCTTACCAAGATATTACAAGTTTACAAATCAATACTAAAAATATTCACAAGGGTGTCAAAAAACTATTTACAAAAATAGTATATGTTTTTGTTTTGTTCTTATTTTTTATTCAATTTTAATTCAATTTTTATTCCATTGTCAATTTTATTTGTTTTTCATTTTCTTTTCATTTTTTTTTTCAAAAATCATCTCCCTCTTGTTTGGTTCTATATTAATATGTTCTCATTTTGTTTTTATTCAGTTTTCATTATGTTTCTATTAGGTTTTAAATTGTTTTTTAAATAGAAACTAGTTTTCACCTTTTTGTTAGGATTTATTTGTTTTTTCCTGTTTTCAATTCTTTTTAAGTCTCATTTAGTATTCAATTTTATTTTTTTTCAAAAATTAACTACCTCTCATTTAATTTTTCTACTAACTATTTTCTATTTTCTATTTTATTTTTATTCATTTTTCATTATGTTTTTCTTATGTTTTCAATCTGTTTTAAAAAAAGTGAACCCATTTTTATTCGGTTTTTCATTAGAGCCAACACTACAAAAATCAATTAACGAAAAATAAAAATCTGCTTTTTGAAAGTTAGTCGTGTAATAACCAACCCCAACTCAACACCACTCCAATTCCTCGGCTCTTGGAGCCACCATCGGTGTTGTTTCATCTCCAACAATGAAGGTCATTGACAAAAAATCACCACCGCACTCCCCATCGCCAACAAAGTCGTTTGCCAGTGATGTACGACCATCATTCATCTTCTCTGACCTTGAAAAAGCAATATGGAGGAAAAGAACACCAAGGAAACGCCGAAAACACGTGCTATCTTTTTCTCTAGCATTATTGAACCACAGAGCGACTTGGATTTCGATGACCTAAAGCGTGCCTTCTTCTCCGGTAAACTAAAGTGTGTGGTCGTGTGAGCTAAGAGAGAGAGAGACTTGGTGTGTGTGAAAAATTGATTTTCCTAATCTCTAAAGAAGAAGAAAGAAGAAGAAACCATGATAGAATAATAAGTGTACATATATACGTATACATGCTAAGTATAGAATAATAGTTTCGAAATTCATTTTTGAAATCGTTTGCAACTAAAGCAAACAACAAAACAAGTAGACATACCAAAAACTTATTTTCAGATTATGCAGAAAAATTCCATATTATGCAGAAATATACGATTTATGCAGAAACTTCTGTTTTATACAGAAAATTTTGTTTTAGCAAAATGTGTCATGTAAAACCAGTTTCCAACTGAACAGAGTTGATACTCACTGATCATATTCTCGTATCATATTAAAACTGCGTTGACTAGATCAGTTCAAAATAAAATAACAATCTTAGGAGTCTAAATGGTACCCGACTCAAAAGGGCTAACAACCGACAACCTTAAGAACTCAAAATAGTACTATGTCCACCCTAAGGGTCATTAAGCTGTATCAGACAGAATTAATCTAAGTACATCTGTGAGTGTTGCAGTCAACGTGCTTCAGCAAGATATACTTTGTCAAACTACTAAAAAATATACTACGGAAAAATGAGCAACAACACAGGCTCACCAAACGTATCTGACATGAGACCAAAGTCAAATCATATGTGGACTCCGCCACTAATCGAAATATGTGGACTCCACCGCTAGAAATGTCTCATACATGGACTCCACCACGAGACAAAACTTACACGTGTGTTAGCTAGACACACGGGTCACCACCTACCCTGATGACTAAGTGTTACCACATATCCTAGTAACTGAGTCTTCACTATGGTATACCAAAGGTTACGCTAAACCCCGTAACATAGGTGTCCCGAGTCAGAACAATTAATTAAATTTTATGCCAAAAATTTAAATGCAGAATTTAAACAGATAACAGTGGAAGCACCACTGACAGATCATGCAAAAACTGATTTGCAGAAAGCAGAAAATAGATTTCAAAGAATATAAATATTTCCAAAATATTTATATAAATGAATACATCATTTCTTTCAAAAACAAAGCCAAATTCAGAAGCCAAAATGAATCTTATTTTCCATGAAGTACAAATTCAAAAAATATCATTTGCAAAAAAATATTTCCTTGTTATTGATCAAAATACTTAGATCATAAAAAAACGTTTGTTTTGAAATACAAAACTATTTAAAAAAAATCAGAAAATATCTAACAGGATTTCATAGCAGAGGTTTTCACGTAATTCAAATTTTAGGATTTCCTATCATTTGTTAATTCCATATTACATGTCAATGTCCAAACAAGTCAAAAATAATATAATTTAAAAGACACAGCCTATGTGTCTGAAGATGCCATTTCACTCACCTGAAAATCCAAGTTGAGCGACACAGTCACGGACCACCGGTGACTGGCTGACTAAGCTGACCAGAACACGGAGCTGAAACAATATCAAACAGGATCAAAGATGTGATACAGGTACTGTAGTGGTACCCAAAATGCATGATATACAAATGCAGACACTCAACCTAAGACGAAAATCCTATTCAGTCGAAGATATAACTTTGAAATATCAAAAATCGGAATCTATGCGAAATTCCAGTCAAGTCGCCCAACTGTTGTCAAGTTAACATTTAGTCCCCGAGATATAGCAAATTATGATTTGGTCCCTAAAATTTTGAAAAATTATAAATAAGTTCTAAAATATCTCAAAATTGCTATTAGTCCTCCAAGAAATCAGAATCCTCAAATTAATCTCCTAACTCTCTAAAATTACAAATCAATCCCTAAAATGCTAAATATCATATTTGATTCTCAATATACTCAGATTTACGCCAAATTTTAGTTTTGGTCCTTTTGGCAAAAAAATACACCAAATGGTCCCTAATCCCGAACCAAGCACTACCCAACGTTTCAATCAACCCACATTGACTCAAAATCATCCTTAGAACCCAAAGTTAACATCCATTATGTCCAAAACCTCCTCAAACGTCCCAAATCCTTCCTCAAAGATTCGGACCAAAATACCCTTTCATCAAAAACCGTACAATCTTCTATTTTCAACCTACATTCATGTTCTACAACTTAACCCCATCAAAACTCAACAAAAATCGAACCAAAACCATCAAAAATACTTCAAAAATCCCTTTTTTCTCTCCGACCGAAACCCATTAAAAATGCAAGAAAATAACAAATAAAAAAGGAGAGAGAAAGAGACATTTACCTTGGGTGGCTAGTCCGGCCGACGAGGAAGATAGAGATGGGAGAGAGACAGAGATTCAAGAGAGAGAGTCGAGAGAGAGAGCTTCGGAGTTGTGAAGAAAAAAACGAAGAGAAGAAGAAGAAAAAGAATTCTGGGTTGTTCTGTTATAATCCAAAACGGCGTTGTTCCGTTTAATGCAAAACGGCATCGTTCAGTCACATGAACGACAGCCCTGTCATGCGGACGACCACCCTTCCAAACGACATGCCATTTTCTCTTCAATCGAATGACACATCATTTATGGCACACGAACGACAACGCACACAGAAACCAGACGACACGTCATCTTAACACGTAAGTGAACGACCTATAGTTCGCTCTTCTTTCTCTTTTCTTCCCATTTTCTTTCTTTTTTCCAATTCCAAACAATTTTCACTCAGTTTAACACCTCAATACTCTTCAAAATTCTATCAATATCAACAAAAAATTTAACACTCCAAAATATTATTAATTTATTTAATGAAATTTCAAACTAAAATTAATCCGCCAAAAATATTTAATTCGGAAAAAAAATTCAACGAAAAAAATTACCAGAAAAATGGTCGGAAAAATCAAGTTATTACATACTTCTCCCCTCAGAAGAAATTTGTCCTCGAATTTCCAGGAAAGATCCAATCAAGGTCATAATCAAATCTAAGTCTCCAAACCAATGTCAAATCCAAATTCCCAACACGAATCACCAAGATGTAAACTAACACTTAACCTAGTCAAAATCCAAAATTTCCTCGACAATATCGAATCTATACCTCGAAGATATCCCCTAAATTCTAAGTTCAATAGATATCCACCATTATCAAACCATAACCCAACAAAGCTCAAAATCAATCAAACCCAGAGATGCATACTTGCAAGAAATGGCACAACACATGCAAACAAATGAGACAGAGGATGCAAAAAATGCAAAGACCCAAACCAAATGATACTGACCTAAGAGTCAGCAGAATCAAACAGGTGTGGATAACCAACAAATGGTGCTTATGAGAAGCATTCAAATAAGCTCCAAACAGAGGGAAAAGTCTAGGTCTAGCCTCGACTGACAAAGACAAAACAATGGAGAACAAATCGAGAAAGGATTTTTTCAAAGAACCAAACTAAAATTACCAGAATGTACGAAGACATAAAGAAATAAGGGAGCATATGCTTAAAGCTCAAAGAGTAAAAAATCAGAAAGTGCAAACTCGAATGATTTTCAAAGAACTAGCACTGAAGATTCAGGAACTTGATCAAACAATCAGAGCAAAAAGGAAACAAATTAGACTGCAAACCAAATTGCAAAAGAAAATTTTTGAAAACCCATCTGGTTTAGATATGCAAAAACAAATCCAATTTGAACTACATTCACGGAGGTCAAAGAAAGTGGGACATGTCCGGACGTCACCAACAGAGGTAGCAAAAGCACTCAAAAGTTTATCCACTAATGCACATTTCCCAAAATCACCTTAAATCAAACTAAATATTCCAATATTTCCATATATTCCCAAATGAACGAGACCTAAAATATCATAATTCAAACCTAAGTTCTTAAACCCCAACATATATTAGAATCTTATCATACAATCATGAAGAAATTATCCATCGTTTCCGCATTTTAGCAAGGCGTAATATCAACTCCTCAAAGTCAAATTTCATCAACAAACCAAAACTCGGATCACAATCTCATATCCAATCTATCAGAAATCCAAAATAATAGAGAACCTATTAGTGTCAATTGTCACCAGCAGATATATCATATGTATTCCAAAGCTTACGTCATTCATATCCAATTTTTATAACCCAAATCAAGTCAAACTCGTAAGTCAATCCGCGTACTTACTATCGACTTTAAATCATATCAAGAATCATAATTAATTATACCACATAAGTCAAACTATAAATCAACTCCAAATTAATTTTCCCCAAGTATTACTCGTAACTCTCTATTATTATTGTTTAATTTCAAACAAAACTCTCAACCACCACCGTAGTCAAATCAACAATCATAATCTGAAACCGTCAAATGAATCAAACATATCAAAGAAGTCATCAAATGAAGTTGTCACCAAATCAATAATCACATATCTCTTATTCTTAAGTATATTCACCAACATATTCATGGTTAACCTCCATTTATTATGTATTGAATATCCTCAAAGTCATCAGGATCAAAGTATCGGTCTCCAAATAATTCCTTTATTAATCTGATTGTCTTCCAAACACTAACTATTAAATCTCCTCTCATATCGACAAATAAATTCGTAAAAGTATGCATTAACTATAGTCTTAGTACTTCAAAACCTTTAGTACCCCAAATATCGTTTCACTCTAATTGGCACCGAATCATATTTATGTCATGAAATTCAAACCTAAACCTTACTAGGTTTAACTCCAATGAATCACGAAAGTCTATTTCGTACACAAATCATCAATTGCAATTGAACTACCATGCTAATTCCTCAAACATATTATACGTAGTAATATCATTAAGCTCCCAAAGTACAACAACCATGTCATATCATTTTATTTCCTGATATCGAACCTCAAATCAGTCTCATAAATTATTCCCACTCATAACATATTCAATTCTAATATCTTATTACTAGAATTCTCCAAAATACCATAAATCGAACGCAACAGAAATTTCAATCTCAACCTAGCATGAACTCCTTGTTCATATGACATAATAAACCTCAAAATTTCACTAAGGTAGCCTCAAACCATATCATGCGGACTCAACTACAAGTACTCTAATATCAAATCGATTTAGACATCACCACATCTCACACTAAAAAAAAATCATTCTCAACAACATAAAGAATTATCAACCAAAATCTCTCCAACTAACCTCCTCTATCGAGTGCGCCACTGACCCAGAGTATCCAACAAAGAATTAACGCGATAAACAAAAATATGGCACGAAAACTAAATGGAAACCAAATAAAACATGAATAAGAGTTTAGGATTAGGGGTGTACCAGTCTTGGTGGAACCTTTCTCTGAACCGACGCTCATGCCTCTAGCCACTGATGGTCCTGCCTGAGTCCCCGTTCCAAGTTTGAAAGGACACTGAGATATCTTGTGCCCTAACTGTCTGCAACAAAAGCACCCGCCCTAACCTTGTTGCATAGCCCGGGATCCCTCTTCCCACATGTAAGGCACTATGAGTAACTGACTCAGCTGGTACCCTTGATAATGAACTTACGACCTCGCTCGGGCCTTGGCCGTAATGACCACTAACCGCCCTTCTGGTCTTAATCTTCTTGTGGGACCATTCGGAGGGTCTAGCGCCCACATTTTTTAGGGTCGTAGCAATACGGTCAAGCCTCTGAAAAATGCTCTCAAAAACATTCATCTGAGGGGCACGCTGAGACTACAGCAGATGCGGTAATGCCTCTACCTCCAGACGAGTAAGCGAATCTCCATGATCCGCTACAAAATGATCGACAGCCTCAGCGGTGACCCTAGATGGTGACTCCGAACTTGAACCCATATCTAAGAATGTTAAAAATAAACGAAATACATAAACAAAAATCAGAATGCTGACCATTGCCACAATACCAACGACTACTCAGAAAGATATACAGAGGCAAATCAATCTGACTTGATCAAAGATACCTAAGCTCCACAATCGACCTAGACAAAATAGAACCTAACACTCTGATACCACCTTTGTCACGACCCAAGATCGGGCAATAACCGGTGTACAAGGATAACTGTCTATGGGAGCCCGGTCCATCTCGCACAAGCCTCGAAGAATAGAACTAAAAATAATTAAAACCATTTTCAAAAGTTAATAAATAAATATCCAAAGTCATTAAAAACATGAGTTTTCATAATATTAAAACATTAGACAAATAATAAATCATACTTAGTATCAAATAAGTTTGTAAAATATAATCCCACAGTAATAGCAATGTGGAGCAACTAACAAATACATAACTGAGACCGAATTGAGATGTCACTCACTGTCAAGTGGAACGCCTCACTAGGTGCAATATACCGGACGACTGCGGAATGCCAAAATGTGAACCTGAGAAATAGATAATGGAAAAATAGACAAGAAACAAAGAAAAATGGGTAAGGACCCTAGTGAGAAAAATACACTCCAGAATGCTTCATGCGTGCCTCACAAAAACTGTTTTGAAAACAGTTCAAAATAATGCAAGCAATAGAAGTATATATATATACGTATACATGCTTAGTATAGAATAATAGTTTCGAAATTCATTTTTGAAATCATTTGCAACCAAAGCAAACAACAGACAAGTAGACATATCAAAAGCTTATTTTCAGATTATGTAGAAAAATTCCATATTATGCAGAGATATACGATTTATGCAGAAACTTTCGTTTTATATAGAAACTTTCGTTTTAGCAAAACGTGTCATATAAAACCAGTTTCCAACTTAACAGAGCTGATACTCACTGATCATATTCCCGTATCATACTAAAACTGCATTGACTAGATCAGTTCAAAATAGAATAGCAACCTTAGGAGTCCAAATGGTACTCGACTCAAAAGGGCTAACAACCGACAACCTTAGGAGCTGAAAATAGTACTATGTCCACCCTAAGGGTCACTAAGTTGTATCAAACATGGGACCAAAGTCAAATCATATGTGGACACCGCCACTAGATCATATATGGACTCTGCCACTAATCAAAATATGTGGACTCTGCCACTAGAAATGTCTCATACGTGGACTCCGCCACGAGACCAAACTTACACGTGTGTTAGCTAGACACACGGATCACAACCTAACCTGATGACTAAGTGTTACCACCTACCCTGGTAATTGAGTCTTCACTATGGTATACCAAAGATTACGCTAAATCTCGTACCATAGGTGTCCCGAGTCAGAACAATTAATTAAATCTTATGCAAAAAATTTAAATGCAGAATTTAAATAGATAACAGTGGAAACACCACTAACAGATCATGCAAAAACTGATTTATAGAAACCATAGAACAAATTTCAAAGAATATAAATATTTTCAAAATATTTATATAAATGAATATATCATTTCTTTCAAAAACAAAGCCAAATTCAGAAGCCAAAATGAATTTTATTTTCCAAGAAGTACAAATTCAAAAAATATCATTTGCAGAAAACATTTCCTTGTTATTGATCAAAATACTTAGATCATCTAAAAACGTTTGTTTTGAAATATAAAACTATTTCAAAACATCAGAAAATATCCAATAGGATTTTACAGCAGAGGTTTTCACGTAATTCAAATTTTAAGATTTCGTATCCTTTATTAATTTCAGATTACATGCCAATGTCCAGACACGTCAAAAACAATATAATTTAGAAGACACAGCCTATGTATCTGAATATGTCATTTCACTTATTTGGAAATCCAAGTTGAGCAACCCAGTCATGGACCACCGGTGGCTGGCTGACCAAGTTGACCAGAACATAGAGCTGAAACAATATCAAACAGAATCAAAGATGTGATACTGGTACTGTAGCGATACCCAAAATGCATGATATACAAATGCACACTCGACCTAAGACGAAAATCTTATTTTAGTCGAAGATCTAACTCTGAAACCTCGAAAATCGAAATCTACGCGAAATTTCAATCAAGTCCCCCAACTATTGTCAAATTACCATTTAGTTCCCAAGACATGGCAAATTATGATTTGGTCCCCAAAATTTTGAAAAATTATAAATCAATCCTAACATATCGTAAAATTACTAAACAATCTTTCAAGAAGTCAGAATCCTCAAATTAATCCACTAACTCTCAGAAATTACAAATCAATCCCTAAAATATCAAATATCATATTTGGTCCTCAATATACTTAGATTTATGCAAAATTTCAATTTTCGTCCTTTCGGCAGAAAACTACACGAAATGGTCTCTAATCCCGAACCAAGCACTACCCAACGTTCCAATCAACCCACGTTGACTCAAAATCATCCCTAGAACCCAAAATTAACATCCATTTTATCAAAAACCTCCTCAAACATCCCAAATCCATCCTTAAAGATTCGGACTAAAATACCCTTTCATCAAAAACCATCCAATCTTCTACTTTCAACCTACATTCATGTTCTACAACTCAACCCCATCAAAACTCAACAAAAATCGATCCAAAAACCATCAAAAAGCACTTCAAAAATCCCTTTTTCTCTCTAGCCAAAACCCATTAAAAATGTAAGAAAATAACAAATAAAAGAGGAGAGAGAAAGAGGCATTTACCTTGGGTGGCTAGTCCGGCTGACGAGGAAGAGAGAGATGGGAGAGAGACAGAGATTCAGGAGAGAGAGTCGAGAGAGAGAGCTTCGGAGTTGTGAAGAAATAAACGAAGAGAATAAGAAGAAAAAGAATTTTGGGATGCTGTGTTATAATCCAAAACGACGATGTTTCTGATTGTTCAAAACTGTGTAGTTTCATTTAATGCAAAACGGTGTCGTTTAGTCACACGAACAACAGCCCTGTCACGGGGACGACCACCCTTCCAAACGACACTTCATTTTCTCTCGAATCGAACAACACGTCGTTTACGGCACACGGACGATAGCTCGCACAGAAACCAGACGACATGTCGTTTTGACACGCACGCGAACGGCCTGTAGTTCGCTCTTCTTTCTCTTTTCTTCCCATTTTCTTTTTCTTTTTCTAATTCCAACCAATTTTCACTCAATTTAACAACTCTTCAAAAATTCTATTAACACTAACAAAAAATTTAACACTCCAAAATATTATTAATTTATTTAATGATATTTCAAAGTAAAATTAATCCGTCAAAAATATTTAATTCAAAAAAAATTCAACAGAAAAATTACCAAAAAAATAGTCGGAAAAATCAAGTTATTACAACAATGCCTCGATCTCGCGCGCATTTTCAGAAGTGAATATTTTTTACATTAGTTAAAGCTTTTGTGACAATTCTCTTCAAAAAAAAAAGCTTTTGTCACAGTCTTGATATTTGGTTTTAAGAGCGGCATTTCTGAAAATTGGCATTTTAATATGTTATAAAGTCGTAATTCTACCAAAATAATTGTCAATTGATAATTTTATGTAGCTTAATCACTAAAATTTTTAATATGTAAATTAAATTAAAATTACTGAATTCTTTGCCTTTTCATGCAATAGAGAATTGAACAAAGCAACCCAACCAATCTATGCAATTTTACATCCCCTGAGATATTTATCAGATAAAAAGCTAAATAAATGGTCCCATTATCCAACCGAGACGACAATACTTGCATAAACAGAGTTCTCCTCTGTCCATGGCTTCTTGCATATCCTGCCACTTCAGTACCAAAACTCCTGTTTATGCCTCTCTAACCAACAACTCCACCGTTAACAACAAGAAAAACATAAGCAACTCTCCTTCTCTCTAATCTACCAGCAATCCAGACCCTCCAATTCCCATCAACAAACCCAAAACAACTCTACCCAGAAAGAGATCAGGGCACCAAAATAGCAAGTTTCAACAGCACCTCACTCTCATCCGCATTGAACGTGCTGTTGGTGCTGGCAGTTATCGTGACAATGAACCAAAGTAAGTACTCCTCAACTTAGTAGTTTAAGTTGATCGTGTTTAGTTCTGATAGATTAAGTATATATAAAATTTGATAATTTTTTATATAAGTCATTTTCTGTGCTCTTACTAGGAAGAACTGAAACACTGATCGCGTAGTATTGGAATTAACTTTAGTGTCAATAATAAAATTTGATAAACTGCGTAGTAAAAAGTTAGAAAATTTTGATAAACTGCCTAGTATAAAGTTAGAAAGATTGACTCGTTTTTGGAAAAGATAATAATCTACGAAAATCAAACAATTCCATTGTATATCCTGAAAGAGCTTAGTTGGTGGTTTGGAAGCAGAGGGTCGGAGCAGAGAAACTCTATCTTGAAAGGGCCGTTGCCAAACTCTGGTGGTGCTTTGGAGGGTTCGGTTGAGAATAAGCTCCGTGAGACTGGAGAATGGTTTAGAAAGAAAACCGAGGGAGGTTTTCAATCCAACGGTTAGTTCTTCTTTTCTTGTTTTCCAGTTCAATCACGTGCGTCGTTTTATTTGGACTGAGGATATTAGAGTAGAATCTTTTTCCCGTGTTGTGATTACTTGATTGCTTTAGAATTTCGGAAAGTTGAACAAATTACCATTCCAAAATTAAAATTAGTTTTTGAGAATTTTCGTTCTTCTGGGTTGTTTCAGCATTTTCTTAAGGTTTCTTGGTGTTGTCATTTATAAAAATGCTATTAGTTAACGATGATTGACAAATGGTGTTGTATAAAAGTGTTTTTATGAACGTAAAAAAACTATTTGCTTAAAAGTAGAGAAAAAACAACAAATCTAACTTGTCTAAAACGGAGTTTTGAGGGGATATTGTAATTGCGAATCCCAGTTTTTTAGTCATTGTCAAACACTTAAAAACTGACTTCAAAATATAGTTTTGTAATGTCAACGCATTTCTAATCTCAACGCCAAACAAACACTAAATGTTTGGAAGTAGATTGTACAATATATTTTTTGTTATAAAAGGAATATAGTTCTGAAAATTTTCTTCATTACTTCAAATCAAAATACGTCAGCTCTTCTTTGATTCTCCCTGTGGGATTTACAAACCAGTGACGGAAATATTTCCCCTCTTAATCTTTAGTTAATTTGGCAATACGTTCTAGTACTCTGTTAGTATCTCTACTTCTCTAACCAAAAGCGCAGCAGGTGAAAGATTAAACTTTCATTTGTAAGGCGACCTCCATGTGACATTTTCTAAATTCGCCACTGGAAAGATTCCTTCATTCTCTTGATATCCTGAATGATACTGAC
Source organism: Flueggea neowawraea (assembly GCA_948243855.1). Classification (NCBI taxonomy): domain Eukaryota; kingdom Viridiplantae; phylum Streptophyta; class Magnoliopsida; order Malpighiales; family Phyllanthaceae; genus Flueggea; species Flueggea neowawraea. Next base: position 6,294 of record CAODLS010959547.1, on the reverse strand, counting down.
CATATCCCAGGTACCTGAATCCTTTTTTTTTCGATAACTCTACCCGAAACCTAATTGACAACTTCTGCTTCAGCTTCAAGTTCAATCTCAGCTCACCCGTTTCCGATAGCCATTACTACTCCAGCCCTGATGGCCTCTGCCTCTGCTACTGTCACATTCAAGAGACTCCGAAATTTACTGCATCCTCTGCTCGTGCTTCAGTATTCCTCGCCACTGCCACCATTGCACCCAAGTCTGTTTCCCGATTCTATGACGCGTCAAAATTAACATTGATAACACCCTGCAAAGGTTTAAACCACTTCTTTGGTTCTCCTCTTGTTTTACCAGAAGTACTCCCTCCAGTGGTCATGTTCAATTCCTCCATTAGGCATTTCGTTCTTTCAGTTGTGGCTACAGGATTAGGCTTCCTCCTCTGAAAGAAAAACTTATTTCTGGATTGCTAGATATTCCGGCAGGCGACGGCGACATACTCCACACATTCTCATGTTCTTCCCATTCCTAATATTCTCATTTTCTTTTAAAAATTTCCACATACCCTTTAGTTCTTCGAAATGGTTGGCTTCATATTCAGCCAATTTTGCAGCCCTTGTAATTTAATAGGTCTCTTCTATACAAATTCACGTTGCAAGCAGCTGCATTCTTTAACTGATTTCCATAAGTGATAGCATTGTTCTTTTATCCGAGAATGCGAGTGAAATTGATATTTAGAGAACTGAGCATTGTTTAGTAACTTCAGTAAAGTTAAATTTTTTTTCCTTGAATAAACTATATTAATTCAAATTACAAAATTGACTTTACATTGATACGATTTATTTTTCCTGGTAACAAATGTTTTCTTTCTTGAACAGGTAAACGGATTTTGATGTTTACATTTCAGTGGATTCTGCCAGCCTATATTTTGTTGTTCTTTTTTGCTGCTGGAGTCATAAAGCTACCCTTCAACCTCCCACTGATTCACGATCTTTTTCTGTAAAAATGGATTTGAGCCTTCACAAATTAAATAAAAAATGGTTGCTTGGATTTGCTTATCTTACCCAGTTATGATCAGAGACAGACAACCCAACTTATAGGGTCACCAACACTAACTGTATATTTTATTAGCTCACTGCAACTCTATCATCAATCCATCAATGCTGATCAAAACTTTGTAATGCATATTGAATCAGTAAATGCTTACAGTAATTCAAATCTTTAACTGGACTTGGTCTTTGTTCAAAACATATTGATTGACTGAATATTTAATCTCGTCATGGTATGATGATGAGTTGAATTAAACGAAACGAAAGATGACGAGTGCTTAAATTAAATTTAACTGGTTAATTATTATGATTGCTCTCAACATATTTTAAAATATGTATTGCTAGTTGGCATTATGATAACAAATTCCATTCATTAATCAATGATCGTAAAACACCTGCAATGAACATTATGAACAGTATTAATTAACTACCGATGTGGCATGGGTCAAATCCCATTGAGCTAAAAAGACTAAGCTCAGTACATATTATATATAGTGCAAGTCGATTTGATTTGAGCCGATGAGAATTACTCCAGAAAGCTCAAGCCTCAAGTTCATGAAAGTCGATCCAGTCTTACTATGAGAACTTGATCCATCCAGTCCCTTAGGGAAAGCTTCAGCAAACACTAAGGGCCTTTCAGTTCACAGCTTTTGGGTGGAAATTAGAATCGGAAATGGAAATCGAATTTTCATTACTTGTTTGCATTTGATTCAGTAAAAACTCATTCTCATTCCTCCAGTTAGGGAATGAGATTACCCATCAACTTTCTGTATACTCCTTATTTCTTTGAAATATATTTTTTTCTTTTCTTTTTTTTTTCTTTTTAATTCCGGTATTGATTTCTTAATTTTTTTATCAATTATTCTTCTTATGAAATTTGATTTTACACAATATATAATATTTTAATCTGTATGTTTTATATAAAAATGTATTTTTTATTATATATATGTAGAATGTTATGATTGATTCTGATTTCGTAGCAAATATAAACCAAATAGATAAATACAAGAATCAAATTCCAATTTTTTAGCAAACCATACAGTTTTAATATGAATTATTTTGATTTCGATTCTTGTCATGCCCATTATCTATATATTCGATTCTGATTCCAATTCCAATTCCCGTAAACTTTTGAACCAAATTACCCCCAATTAAACATGTTTAATTATGGACAAAGAATAAGTTCTAGGAACTAGTAAATCAACCGGGCAATTAAGAACTGATTGCTCTTATTCAAAATTTGAATAGACATCTAAAACATGTCATTTCTGTATAAAAACAACTTCCTTGTTCATTTCAAAGTACGTTTCACTCACTCAGAAGTCTGTTGAATTATTGGCTTGAGCGTTAGAGTGACCGATAGACAAGGATGTTGACCGTTCTCTTTATCATTTTGCAAGTTGCTTAGAGTTATAGAGTTAAGACTTCAAGACGTTCCTCACTTACAAATTTATTGGTATTCTTAAAGGCCAGTGTGGTCCGTTAGGAAACGATCGAAATTCGAAGCTTTATTGAACCTTTAGAAAGGTCACCATTTAGAGATCATACTTTAGAAATTATTCTTCAAAGGTCATTATTCAGGATCATCCGAAAGATTTCATCCTTCAGTGTTCAACACTCCAGAATCTATCCTTCAAAAGTTCATCAACGATTTTCATCACTTGCATTCATTAGTCGTCTTTAGAGTCCATGGTTCATTTTCAAAAGCTGATCAACCATCTTCTCATCACTTATCAATCATCATCAGCTAATCCTTCCTCAGAAATCAACACCACTCATCCTTCTATGCTCATCTCCACTTGCTCGAAGACCTCATCCTCCTATTAAATGGTTCTGACATACAATCTTAGACAATCGGCCACTTTGGATCCTCAAATGCCACTCAAAAAAAAAAGGTGCATTAGGAATTGCAATCCCTACTAATTCCCTAAGGTAGTGTATGTTAAATTTGTCTTGATAAAGGAGCTCAAGATAAATTTGAAATGTTTTTGGGACTAAGATATGAAATGATGAAGATATGGTTGAATGCATTCCACAAATTATTTTCTAACTGATTGTTATTTTTTTTGGAATAAATTGAAAAATTTATATTTGTCTTTCATGTTTGTTGAAATACATAGAATTGAAGGATGATAAATATTTTACAAAATTCACACTATAAAGCAAAGAGACAAATAAGAAAATTTGTACAATTTTAGTATTTTTTATGGTGAAATATCTCAGGATATATATCTTAATCCTATGTCAAGATATGTATATATCTTGAAAAAGTAAGATATTGAGTTATGATGTAGGTCCTATTTTTTTTAAACAAACACTCTAAAAAGTTGAAAAGACGGCCTTTTTCAACTTTTTGGACATTTCCAAATTTAACAAATACGACCTCAGTTATTTTTTTTTATTTTACAATATACCACGTCAGTTATTAGAAGCTCTACAAAGCAAAATGAGGAGATTAGAATGATGATAGGGAAAATTCATTCACCAAGTCAAACCTCCTTCCTACTCTACAAGCTCGCACTAAAAGTGAAGAAGCCAGGGAGAAGCTTAAATTCTTGGAGTATAATGACATTAAAGCCTCGTGCTTCAGTGTATCGGGACAACTAAGTTCATGAGGGACGACGTAAAATCTACTTGGATGATGGAGGTAAAAGGGATGGTTCTTCTTTCCAATGAAGAGCAAGCCATTTCTAGCCTTGGCTCATTTCAACACAATTAAGAGAGGGGCGCGACAATGAAAGTATGGTTAGGATGGCTCAATATCATAAGGAGCCCATTGAAGAAAATTTAAGAAACTTGCAAGAAAACCAAACGAGAAGGAGAAAAAAAAAAGAGCAAAAACAAGAATAAAGAAGGAGACTAAGAAAAAAAAAGAATAATACATAACTTACCCCCAAACTTGCACCTTTTTTTGTACTGTCACCCTGAACTTTACTATCGTACCCCCTAAATTTCTTAAATTATCTCAACTACCCCTTAGACTTATTTAAACTATCTCAACTACCCCCTAAACTTTATTAAACTAGGCAATTTATCAACTTTTCTTAGTTCATCACGGATTTATTATAGGGTTTCCTTTTATTACTTTTTGACATTTTACTTTTAAGAGTGATAACTTGAAGGTAAACTGGAAGATTCTGATATTCATACATATTGAGAAAAACCCTTAGTTGAGAGGATTTTAATAAGTTTAGGGGGTAAGTTGAACACTAAAAAAGTTTAAAAAGACAGAAGAAGAAAATATGCAAGTTTGGGGATAAATTATGTATTAAGCCAAAAAAAAAACAGAGAGGAATTGGAAAGTCAAATGGCGACAAATAAGATAAAAAACAAGAATATGGAATTTTTAGAGTTAGGTTTCCTTTGATAGAGATGGATCTATATAAGAGCAATAAACTCTTGGTGAGGGAGGAAGTTTGCATAGTAACATTTATCCTTGATTTATATGATAAGGAATATAAAAAATCCTCTCTACTCCTATGCATATCAAACGCGAAAATAAGAGAAGGGAGACATTGATAGGGAAAATTTGATTTTTATACCAAATTAAAATTTAGAATTGCACTTTTGTCATGCATCAAACATATATTGAGTGATAGAAACACGCTTGAAACATATTGTAAAAATACCAAATTTTTAATTGACTGAGAAATTAACCGAAATTTTGAGATTTTTTCACTAAAATTTGCATTATTTTCGTGAGAAATTTAATTTTTTTCACGGAAAAGATAAATTCAAAGGGAGAAAAAAAAAATGTTTCAGAATATATCTAAATGTATCCATATGTATCGAAATGTCTCCAAATCACAATTTTTTTATAGAAAATTTGATTTAATAAATTTTTGATATAACATTATTTAAATTAAATGCCTCCAAATTATAATTTTTAGTATAATGTTCCAGCCAATGAACAGCCGAGGGAGGCATGCCAACTGATGACAGACGATGGGAGAGACGAGACGCGACGGAGGACGAAGACACGAACAAACCTGAGAAGCGAAGAGGGAGAGATGCGATGGAGGAGAGTTGAACGAGAGTAGACGCGAAGGGAGAAGATGACTACAAGAACAAATGTGATGGAGGAGAGAAAATTAGGAGGTCGAAGCTGCAAAAGAGAGAGAGAAAGAGAGAAGCGACAGAGAGAGAGAGAGAAAGAGGCGAAGAAAAGAGGAGAGAAGACAAAACAACAACGGTGGGCGACAGCGGCAGAGTGAGAGGAAGGAGAGGAGGAGAGAGAAAAAATTAAAACAATAAAAGAAAATTGATTTTTATTTGTAGGAATGTGGTATTTTTAAGATTAAGTTTCATGCCAACTGATGACAGACGATGGGAGAGACGAGACGCGACGGAGGACGAGACACGAACAGACCTGAGAAGCGAAGAGGGAGAGATGCGACGGAGGAGAGTTGAACGAGAGTAGACGCGAAGGGAGAAGATGACTACAAGAACAAATGTGATGGAGGAGAGAAAATTAGGAGGTCGAAGCTGCAAAAGAGAGAGAGAAAGAGAGAAGCGACAGAGAGAGAGAGAGAGAGGCGAAGAAAAGAGGAGAGAAGACAAAACAACAACGGTGGGCGACAGCGGCAGAGTGAGAGGAAGGAGAGGAGGAGAGAGAAAGGGGAGGAGAGAGAAAAAATTAAAACAATAAAAGAAAATTGATTTTTATTTGTAGGAATGTGGTATTTTTAAGATTAAGTTTCAAAATATTAGCATATAATAAAGTTGCAATTAAAAAAAATGACATTCACCAACTTATTAAACTTTAGGTGTTATTTGTTCAATTTTGAATGTTAATTTGGGCATACAACATAATTAACTCACATTGATATGGACTAAACTAAAATATATTCAGTCCAAAAGACTGAACACATTCTATTATTACATTTAGTGCTAGCCGAGTTGACTTAAGCCCATGAGGATTAATCCAAATACCTCAACCCACAAAGCTCATGAGAAGCAAATCGAGTCTTGTTGGGATGCTTCAACAACTAGTGTTAGCATGTGCAGGTAGAGTTGTTGTCGGTTATGGAACCGGCGGTTCCGGTTTGTCAAATATAAGAACTGGTTTGGTCCGGTTTTGGTTCGGTTCGGTTCCAGTTCTGGTTTTGATCGGTTTAGTCGCCGGTTCGATTTTGGTTCGGTTTCCTGTTTTCTTTTTTTTTTTCAAAATTTTATTTTTAATTCGTTATTTTATCCCGTCAATTGGTTTGTAAATTTTGTTATATTCAATAATTAACTATAATACCAATAATACATTTTATTCCAAAGATTTTTT